>JAQGBZ010000122.1:0-164111 GCA_034687125.1 Neelides folsomi
AAAAGGCTGCGATTGACGTTTGGTGATATCGACTCAAGAAGTGCATTTAGGCCAACCTTTGACACCTAACCTTTTTTCCCCTTAAACTACATGATATTTTCCTTATTGGGTTCAAATTTCATGAAAATTGGTTGATTAATAAAAAAGTTATTTAAGTGGTCCCATAAATATGGTTAAGGGATTATATCATGATTTTCATGATAGGTAAATCAATGAGATTTGCTTCCTTTCTTTATATCTAGTTATTTCGATTTATTTCTCCATATTTTAGAATATCCATTAGAACCGTAATGGATATAATAAATTAACATCAAATTTCCTTTAGTATATTCATAAATTCACTAAAACTTAATGGATTTATAATTAATTTAAAAGATTACTATGTATTAAGTATAGGTATTATATAAGGGAATCACAAAGTGAGAAATTAAGGGTATTGTGATACAATGATTTAACATATTACCTATACCTAGGTAATATTATGTATACAAATATGTATTTTTAATGTGTCATTGTATTTATAATACTTCCTTCTAAAAACACAAATCACGAGTTTCTTTCAAGAGAATTCATATCTAATCTATATGTATTAAATATCCATATTTCTCATATACAAACATATGTACGAACTACTAAAATGAAAAAAATGTAAAATAAAAACAAAGGAAAACTTTCCTTAAAAAGAATTAGTTAACATTATAAATAATATTGCAGTGTTTGTTCTCTATCTAACACTTTGTCAATCCATGATTTAAATTTTTCAACTCTTGTGAAAACGGCATAATAATTGGGATCACATCCTTGATTTCCGGTCCCTTGAACTCCGCCACTTACAATCCCTTGAACGAACCATTTACCATAAATCTCATCTTTGATGACGAGACCGCCACCGCTATCTCCGTCACATGCCGAAGTTCCTATTAACCATCAATGATTTACAATGCTAATAATATAAACAATTTGCTTAAACTTTAATTAATAAATTAACCTTTGAATGTCAAATCAACATGGAAAATTCCAATGAATAGAAATTATCAAATTATTAATATTAGATTTATTTAATATTTCTCACCATTTTCGTATCCAGCACAAAAGGTAGTTTTGCTCACAAGAGCCTTAAGGGAATTATGTTTGGCCTTGCACGTGGTGGAGCTGACAATGGGCAAAGTCGTCTCGTGGAGTTCTTCAGGGAATTTACGATCTCCGAGTGAACCCCAACCAGCAAGCTGAAAACACAATCAAATCTAAATGATCCTGTAGATATCTTTTCATCTTCTCGTTTCTTTATCAAAGATGCGAATAGAATATATAAATTGTAATAGAATTTTAACATACAAATCCTTGGGTTCCGACTTCAAGATCGTCATCTTCATATGGGAGACAAATTGGATGAATAAAAGGCGTAATATCCGCTTCCTATAGATATATCAAATTATTAAATAAACCATTAAATTGCCAATTATTATTTAAAGATAGTAAAAACCTTATCCAGCCAAATGATGGCAATGTCCGAAGAAAGACTGACGTAATTGTAATTTGGATTCACAATGATTTTGGCAGGGCTAATTTGCTGAACATCTCGATCATTGTTGTAAGTCGTTCGATTGTATTTACCAAGGAAAATTTGAATATCTTCAATATTCTTTGGTTCATTTGTTTGATAGAAAGTGACACAATGAGCAGCTGTAAAAATATATTATAATAGTTAATATTAAGAATATTAACTTATATTACATATTTATGTCTGTTATTAACTATTTATTAAAGAAACCTGTTAATATTGCCCTTTGGGAAATAAGAGTAGCTCCGCAAATATGTTTATAATTATTTGACCCAGGAGGTTCACTTTCGTAAAGTCCAACATGCCATGGCCATTTGCCCTTTAAAGAAGTTGATGACCCGGTAATAAAAGCGAGTGGTTGATGACCACCTAATTTAAATAAATTATTGTTAAAATTTAATAAAATTTAATATGGGGGCTAAATTAGTAAACCATTAGTCTATTTTCCCAAAGCTTAGGCTTGAGTTTGAAACAACCGCTTATCTAAATGCATGGAAATTATTTGCGGTTATTCAAATTCAAGCCTAACCTTAGAAAAAGAAAAAGAAATTACATTTGATCATATTCATATTGCCAATTGGTATTTATTAAGAGTCACTATTAATTGAATTTAAACTACATATACCATCTCCACAGCCCAAGAAACACTTGAATTTAATTCCTCCTTTCCAACTTCCTTTTTTACAAGTCCTAGAAGTTTTTGAAACTCCATTAAGAGCAGCTTCCCAATATTTGTTGCATCTGAAAGGTAAATTTTAAAGGAATGCTTTAACTTTGTATTTCAATCACTTTCTACATATTATTTACACTACAAATGAATTTCATTGGTTAATTTCTAACTTATAGAAAATAATCAACCTTTATTTAAAAGAAAATTCAATTTAAAGTAAATATAAAAAAGAAGGGTAATTTACGTGTACAATGCAACAGTTCCGTCAGGTGAAAGTTCATCAACGCAATCAATTGATTGACTTAGGCGACTATTAAAGCAAGAGATCGTTTGACCTGGTGAAAAGAAATGATTTAATTTAATAAACATTTGATATACCAATAGATTCACATTATATATATTATTTACTAAATTATAAATAATTATATAAGTAATTGAGTTATCGTTAACATATTTGTATTTACCTTCTATTGGGGCGAGTTTGGGACAATGAGTTCTTCCATTGGATGTTGGATTCACCTCAGTTAGAGATGAAACTTCTGAAGATTGATATCTAGAAGTTGTGGATGAAACATAAGAAGTCGTCTTTGGTTTAAATGTAGTTGTGCGTCTTGTAGTTGGGGGATATGTGCTACTCGGGATTGTCTGAACTGTCGTTGTTGTTGTCGTTGTTCTTGGTCGCTTTGTGGTTGTTTCCTTTAATTCTTCCCGACTCGGCGGAGGTCTTCTTGTACTTCTACATTAAAATTAACCATTTATTTTTCCTTAATAATTAATAACATTTAATGTTATAGCAAAACATACACTTGACATAATTCAATTGCTTCGTCCGTTCCACCCCAACAATTTGGAGTTCCATCACATTGATTTGATTCCGGAATGCAACCACCGAACCGACAACGAAATTGGTCGCTTCTAATGAAAATAAATATAATTTAAATATTATGATTGATACATTTAGAGTATTTATAAGAAAAAGTGAAATATTCACATTTCTTATTTTATATAAACAATGTACTATGTAACAATTGTATGTAACAATGTAATGTACAGTAAGTAATGTACTGTCTTAAAATATAAGTTACAACGTTTGGTATATTTTGTAATATTACAGTAAATATGATGTTATATAGGTATATATGAACCCGCATTTGTCGCTTAATGTTATTCTGCTACAATCGTATTGTTTGTTTCCTTTTTCATCTTCTCCATTTGGGCAATCTTGAACTCCATTGCAGAGTTTTTCAGTCGAAAGACATTTCGAACCTCCCTCACACCGAAACTGGTTAAACCGGCAGGCATTTTCCAGCTGCTCCCCAGACAAACCTAATTGTTGTCATTATACAATTTTATATAACTAACATACAGAATAGATATTAAACCCTATTTACTTTTATATACTTTTATAATATTACTTTTATAAAAGCCCTTTGTCCAAATTATTCAAATCCTCTCACCTTTAACTCCCAGAGTGACAAAGAAGAAAAGAAGAATTCTCATAATTCAATTTCTACTCAAAATCGTCATTTGTATGACCACAAATTATGATTTTATTTTAATAATAAAAGAATAATGAAACCACTACAGGGATGAAGGTGAAAAGGGAATGATGAAAATTTCACAATTCATTTTTCCGTTCAGTTCATTAAATATTTTCCCATCATGCAGATTGGGGTTTGGGGTTAGATGAGTAATTAAATAGTGAGAAAATGGTAGTTGAATACCTGGAACGCAGACGTAGCTCAATGTAATTCCTCTTAAGTCTTTTCTTTCTCATTCCACTTACGTAGATTGTAAATACTCCCAACATGTTATCGAGAAGAGCAAAAGAGATAAAGGAGTGTTTTAATTAGGAACCGACGTAAAAAGACGTCCGTGTATTTCAGATTGGGAAAATGAGTCTTCTGGTCAAGGCAGGTTTTTCTCATGAATGAATTTTCAAGAACCTTGATATTCCACTTGTATGATGAACCTCCAATTAATTTCCTCAACTCGTTTCCTTTTCCAACCCCAAGCACCTCTTGGTTGCTGTTGGCAAATATTGGAGGGAATGGCCAATTCTTTATTTTCTTTTCACTCCAACTTGCAAAAAATATAACAAAGAAACCAAGCCCTTAGACTCAAATTCCTCACCGGCTACTTTTATTTCTCACGCATCTTTGACTCCTTTGTGATTCTCCCACCCTCAGACATTGCAAATTTGCTTTGTTTACTTTTACTCCTTGAATGCTTTATAATAAATGTAAGCGAAAAATTAGCGTTTAGCGAAAATGCCCATGTGAGATCTTTCAATATTAATATAAATGTATGCCAATACTCAAATAAAGTGCTTTAAGAACATCAATCATAATTCGAAAGTAGAAATTGTTTTATTGAACAATGCAAGTATAAAATCTCCGTAACTCAACTCAAGATTTTTAATTTTAAAAACTTTGACTATTTTTTGTAAACCGCGTATCATTTGAAATTCGACGATCCATTTAATATTTAGAATTCAAATTACATTCATTGCTTGTAATGAAAATTTGCAATGCTAACGTAACATTTTCGTATTAAAATATCGAATATCACATCGAATTCAAATGTGAAGAATTTGGTATAGATTTATTTCTACAACTACTGATACAACTACCGAATTTCGACTCCGTTCAAAAAGCGTATATTTTCCATTTTTCTCGATTAATGCTCATGGAAGTTGACCTTGGAAATCAATAATTTATACGTGCAAAATAAATTATTTGAATCAAAAAGTCAAATTCCAATCAACGCATTGGAAAAAGGTTGGTAAAAAACATCATGTCGAACAACATGCCAATATGTTATAATATTTGTTATTATAATGCAGTTGCAGTTTAAAAAAATATTAATAGTAGATATATAGTACAATTGGTACTTATAAGCTATATGTATGTAGTGAACGTAGATACATGAACATAATTGAATTAAAATATAAAATATTTAAGTACACCAACATCCCTCTTAAGCTATTTGTCCATTTCCGGCACATCGTTTAAAATTCGTAGAAAACTACGAAATTATTCGAAACATTACTTAAAATGTGTGTTAAACCTCTTTCGTGGACCGTTAGTTATATTGAACTATTAAACGGGTCCCTCCGTAATGAAGTCGTAAACGATGGAATAACTAAAACATGCAAACATAATCAAAACAAAGGTGGACTTCATTGCGGAGCCAAAATCGTGTGGGAAATGTATCCACATATACAGATCTCATATACATACTACTTGTTAAAAAAATCTTATAAAATTATATTAAAGCATGGCAAGAATCATGGTGAGAGTGTGTGAATGTAATTATAAAAGTAATTTACAGAAGTTCATAAACTTTCGCGAGCACACCACCCGCGTGAGGTTAAGATCATAAGAAATCAAGATTTTTGTTAAGTAGCCTTTGGGCGTGAATGGTCATCATAAGCTGGTCGCGGGTCCGGCCCCGAGTTATCATCCAACGCTGCTCTAAAGAGAAGAATCATATTTCAATCTATGTCTAAATTTCTAACAAATTGAGTTAGAAATCGGAAATCCCCCTTTCCCAATTAAAACATTAAATATATATTAAATATACTTTATTAAATATATTGTATTAAATATGCTGTATTAAATGTACTTAATATAAATTAAATATATATAGAGAAATAATAGTGAGAAAAATTAACAAGGAATTAAAAGAGGAATAAAAAGGGGATTGAAATGGAAAAAGGAAGATTTCCGTCCCTTTTAGTTTACCTCGAGGTCGTCGCTATAGCCAAAATCCGGCTCAAACTCGATTCGCTTCGCAGCAGCATTTTTCCGATGTTTTGGTGGACGAACCTCCAACTTGGGACTCACTTCTATAAGAGAGTCCGTAATGAAGGAGGGCGGGGAGAAGACGCTCTTGTGGAGGCTTCTGCTTGGGGTCTCCGGACTGATCGGTTGTTTCATGTTCATGTCCAAGTTGATAAAGTCCTGAATGTCATTCATTCTCTCTTCGAACCGCGGTGGACTGATGGTGCTTTGTTGGCGACGGATGTCGGACAAAACTTGCTTCAGCGGAGTCGGAGTTTGAGTTGTGGAACTTCCCAGACTCGCTTCATCGATCAACATCCCTTTGGTGGGAGTGACGGAAAAAGGATCTTCATTTGAGCTCGAGGTCACTGGGGATGAGAAATTCATGCTTAGTTGACTTCCACACATCCGGGTGGTTTCTCTGACCGGAGTGGAAGACTCGCTGTTAAAGAGATTAAAAAGACTCCGTGAAGGGCTCTTTATTGAATGGGGGATGGGTGTGGCTTTGGGCCAATATAAAGAACTCGATGGGCCGCTCGACTCTTGAGGAGTTGAAGATAAAAAGGGGCTTTGGTTCTCCGTATCGTTCCCTTCAATTATTAAAATTATTAATATAATTAAAATCTACTAATATCCGTCATTTAAAATGGAACATGAACATATTGACATTTACCTGAAAAGCTTGGGCTGAAAAACCCTGAATCGTTTTTACTCTTTGTTTTCCTCATTCTCCGTGAAGTTTGAGCTCCTTTGGCTCCTACCTGCCTCCGAATTGTTGAATTCCAATGGTTTTTAATGGCGTTGTCCGTTCTCCCAGGGAGAAGTTTGGCAATTTTGCTCCACTGGTTTCCATACTTAACGTGTGACTGGCATATTAAGGCATCTTCCTCCGGAGTCCAGGGGGATTTGTTAATCAGCGGGTTTAAATGGTTGTGCCATCTGAATCGTCCAAATGATCATATGATTTTTAATGATCATTTTTATTAGCTGGAATTTAAAATTAAAATTAATTTTTACCTTTCTCTACATTGCTTTCCAATTCGCCCCTTAAGGTTCCTCGCAATGACGGTCCATTTCTTAGCTCCATAACGAGCCACAAGTTCCACAACCTTTTCATCCTCCTCTTTTGTCCATTGACCTTTAACTAAATTTGGGCTTAGAACTTTAGTCCAACGAGTGCTACACTGCATTTCTGATCTATCAGAGAACTCACGAGAAATAGAAGCAAATTCCTCTCCGTGCCTAGTAACCAAAGTTTTCAACTTTTCGTCTTCTTCTCTCGTCCAGCTAGTTCTTTTTATTTTCTTTGTAGTCTTTTTAACCGTGTTCGGAGTCGACTCCATGTCTTAATTCCTATTGCATTGAGGAGAGCCGTTTCAGCCGTTACACTTCCGGTCAAACTTAACACAATGACAGTTGGCTCCTGAGAGTCAAAAATAAACCCAAACTCGTTAAAATGTCCAAAACTCCACAATCCCAACTTGGGGAAATGTTTTTCCAGTGTGAGGAATAATGTTTAACCTTGTTTTGTGAGGTCATGACCCAAGTTGTTGGGTTTGTTATGGATGCGAGGAGCTTGGCTCCACCATCCTCCTGCTGCTCTGCTCACACTGAAAGAAGGGTTTCTTTTTATCCATTGTCCCATTGTTGATGGCCCAAAGCCCGCTCTTTCCACAGAGCGGGACAAGTTGCCGCATTTAGACTCCAGGGTGCGTCTTACAAAATTCCCAGCTTCTGATTGGTCCAATTCCGCCATTGGTCGAAGCTACCATGGCGTTATACGCAACTTTTCCAGTGTTACTGCATACAACTTTTTTCACAAGAGTTGGAGTAAACCATTTTTATATAGGAGGACTCTTGGCTTAGGGTAGGATTTCAACATGTAGGGTTCGATTCCTAGCATAGGATTTATACACGGAGGGTTTCTTTGATAAGGTTTGAGCTTGGGGTCATTTTCACATAAACCTCCCCATATAACTTGCCGCCTAGTTAGATATACAGATGATAAATATAAAAGCTTTTTAATATCTGCATGTACTTCAATGTACACACATTGAACCTCAATGGAAATCATTTATTCAAATTTGTATTGAATAAACGGTAGATGATATGTATTTCATGCGTAGATTTATTTCATTTCTAATCTCTTTATATTTCTATAGGAGAAATGAGAACAATCGTAAATTACAACTTTGAAACTATTGGTCATTTGAATAAGTTAATTTTACCATAGTTACAATGAATTTCTGATAATTTTTAATAGTGAGATACTCACTTTGGTAATGGAAACGTTTGGACATGGAATTATATTTACATTTTGTGTGAAATAAGTGAATTTGGGAATATGTGAATCATAATTTTCTATGAAAGGTGTCTGGGGATTTGGGCGCATTCCGTCCTAGAATCAGAATCCCGTTCTGTAGGGGATATATATAATAAATATTTGAAATTGGTTGTTGGGAAGATATGGGAAATGGAATTAGGGTCGAGAGGCCCAGAGAAAAGAAGACCTCCGAAAGTGAACAAAGAACACCCCTTAAACCCTTATCATTGGCTGCCTCTCTCACTCCGCTCAAAATTTATTTCATCTACAACACGCATACAATAAATACCTAGCCGTATATGTATGGTATAAATAACATGTACACGCATAAATAGGATATTTGAAGATAATTCTAAATATATTTATAAATATGATGAACATATAAAAGAATGAGTTAGATATTAATGTAAATAAAATCATTATCAATAAAGGAAATTTAATTTGCTTTTACTATTGATAAACTTATTCTAATCGTAAGATAGCATATTGTTTAAATGTTTTTATACTATTTATATAATATGTATATAAATATTACGTATAAAGTATGTATACTACTATTACCATTTTGGCAACATATTTCTTTATCGAATGTAAAATATTGAGGCTTGTTTTGAATGGGTTTGAGACTAAAAGCTCATGAGAAACCCCGCATGTTTCAAAAGAAATGAGTCAATTGTTGTTGACAATTGTTTTATTATCGTTCCTTTCATTTAATTTTATAGCATTTGGTGAATTTAAGTTTTCGAGGAAAGCTGTTTTAAGTGTCGAGAAACTTTCGGACACTTTTTGTTTAGAAGGCTTTTGTGGGCTAAGGAGCAAAAGGTGAATAAAAGAATTGAATAAATTTAACAAATTATCAAATAAACAAACAATAAGTTTAAATTTAATTTATCATATTAAAATCCTTTGCTGAATAGATATATCCTATATGAAGTGAACCCTGGAGAAGGATTTAATTTGAGAAGGGACATTTTTCTTAGAATCGCCCCATTAATTCACATTTTGAATAAAAATGATTCGGGAAATTGGGTTTTGGTAAGAGTTTTATTCATTGGACTTTCAATAATTAATTTGAATTAAATTTATTTTTAATTATTAAATCGGATTTATAATTCGAAATTATAAATTTCAGGTCTTGCCTCCTTGGAGCAGTCCACATTGGAGGAATACAAAGGGTTATCTTGATTGGAAAACTTTTTTTGATGTTAACAAGATTCAAGAACACGTAGCTTCTATTGAATTCTCTCAATTCCTTGACGGTAAAATTAATTTAATAATCATTGCATTATTAGTTTAGGAATAAGTCAAGAATATGGGGACTCGCGAAATTAAAGGTGGAATTAAATTAAAATTGTGAATATTTAAATTTTTTGCATTTGTATTAGAATACACACAAAAGAATAGGAAATGTTTTAAAGGGTAAAAGTCTATAATATTATTTCAATATTGATAACTTTCTCTTTATAATTGAAAAAGCCATCGTAAAATTAAAATGGAGAAACGAATTATAATTAAAATAAATCATAAAAATGAAGGCAGGAAAAGGAGAAAAAGAAGGTTTAATAGGCCGCGCGTTGCGCGGTCTATTTAAAGAGCTTGGACTTTAAATGTTCATAACTTTGTCATTTTACGCGAGCGACGCAAACTAACGTCAGATTCGTAATTAGTATAGTAAAATTAGTATAAAAACACTCATCTTATATTTAATACCGCGCGTCCCCACGTTCTTGACTTGTACCCATTATTATTAAATTATTTATTTATTTATCAATGATTAATGAATGAATGAAGGATTTATTTAGGTATAGTTAGAGTAGCAGGCCTGTGGCCCATGTGTAGAATAACATAATATTTTGATAACGGATTAATTATTCTTTCCTTAATTCTAAATTTTTTTATTTAAAAACATAATTATTTAATTAAATATTTATTATTAATATCTATTATTACTAATTTTTCCATTATATAAAGTTCATTATTAACATTAATATTATATCATGATTATTTCCCATTATAAATGAACAATATTGTGTATTCACTTTTTCCCCTATTCTAATCTTATCTAGTTCATCGCGCAATTTATTTGTTTTAACATTTATATTATTTTTTATTACTTATGGTTAGATCACTTTTACATTATTTTCATTATATGGATTATTTAGCATCACGTAATTATTATTGTTAGCCAATATAAAGGTTAGCGGCGGCTTATAATATTAAATTAAATAAGATATAAATGACTAATGACCTATATTATAATTTCACATATTGACTGATAAATATTTTGTTTTAGAATATGGAGTGGATAATAGTCTTGATAGTGTTTATCAACTTCAAAACTTCCCATTTGAAGCCAAAGAAAGTTGGGAAGAAAAGATTGAAATAGTGTCCAATTGCGAAAGACCGTTGGTTTTTAAAAAGTATGTTTTTAAAATGAACACAAATATGTTATTAAATATACTTGTTAAAGGTGTATACACTGTGTTTCAGAGTTAGCCCGGTTTGTTAAAAAACAAGCATAACTTTATCAAAATTAAACATTTAATCTTCATACTTGAGGAACATGATGGGTAATATGTTAATTTTAATGTCAATCAAACTAAATACTGAAATATTGAGAAATGATAGACTTTTTTTGAGATAGATAGACTTTCACTATTTCCATTATTGGCATATTCATTTTCCTTTTTCTATAAAATTATGGATAATCGAGGCAGATTAACAAAAGACGAAAAAGTTTTTGTTATTGAGGAGTTCGCTAGAGTTAATAGTGCAGTTGAGGTTGTTAGAAATTGGCAATTTGAAACAAATGCACCTAATTGTTCTTCAATAAGAGATTTGGTTAGAATGTTTAAAGAGTCAGGAAGTGTTGAAAATAAAAAGCCAGGAGGAAATCCAAGAACAGTCAGAACGGATACTAACAGGCAAATTCTAAAGGAGAAAATTGAAGAAAATCCCACTCAAGTGATTTCAACGAGGAGGCTTTCTTTTGAACTCAAAATTCCACACACTTAACTTTCCCGAATGGTAAAGGAGCTTTCATTTAAGCCTTATCATGCATCTTATGTGCAAGAATTGAAAGAAGGAGATCCAGAAAACAGGCTCCAATTTGCCGAAAAATCCTTGAAATACCTGGAGGAAAATCCCAACTTTCACGAACTGATAATAGATGAGGCTACTTTCGGACTAGTCGGAACAGTGAACCGTCATAACGAAGTTTGCTTTTTTGCTTAACTGTCCCTTTAACCCATGTTCCCGCCACGCCCGCTTATGCTTCCTTGCTTGTTTTCAGACTTTCTGGGGTATTGAAAATCCAAATGTGATAAGAGCGAGAAAAATGAAATCTCTTAGATTGAACGTACTACTCACAATAAAAGGAGTTCTTGGAGTTTTTTGAGGGAACCATCAATGGGAAATCATTTCTCGAAATGATGGAAGATCAAGTTCTACCAACTCTACGATTCGACATTTGTCAAATGTGGTTCCAGCCCGATAGTGCTCCTGCACACTTTGAAAAGAGGGTGAGAAGTTTTCTAAATGAGAATTTTTAACCTCATTGGCGTGGTGGTCCTTGAGCACGGCCTCCACGTTCTGACTTGACCCCTCTCGATTTCTTTTTTTGGGGGTTATATCAAGAATTTAATTTACTCTAAAAGTCCATCAACAATCTCCGAATTAAAAGAGGCTATTATTGTTGCCTTCAAGGAGACACCCGCTGAGATGTGCAGACGAGCTTGTAGAGCAGTAGAACGTAGATTGGAACGCTGCATTGAAGTTAACGGGGTTCAATTCGAAAAATAAACTTTATTTATTCAAAATAGGATTTATATAGAATATTTCTGTAGATGTTAAGAAATATTGAATAAAGATTAAACAAGTTATACTTGTTTTTTTACAAACCGAGCTATCTCTGAAACACACTGTATATTTAATAAAATTATCCGATTTTAGAAAACAGAACGAGTCTGTATACGTAGGAAATTTTTGGAACCATAGTCTAATTAGCAAACAAGCAAGTTGTGTTGCCTTGCGTGGAGGAGCCACAACTCTTGCAAAGCTATTAATCAACAAAAACTTAAGGTAAATTATTTACAATATGAACTAATAAATTGATCTAAATATATAAATGATCCTTGAATAATACATTCCGATGTGCGTCAAACCGGATCATGCTTTATTATTTTAATTTAATTTATACATAGAACTGTGATGATCAACCGAGCTGAAGTCATTTTGTGGAATTCAATGTACGGAAGTCATGATTGGTGGACTGTTCGAAAAGCCCTTGTTTTTTCCTCAAAACTTGTCGAGTACGCCAAATTGTTTCTTCAGAGAAATATGGAAGCTTTTCGAAGTTCTGAAGGACCATGTGAGGAAGGACAAATTCCATTTCTCGCTTTTCATTTAAGAAGGGGAGATTTCCTCAGATCAAGAATTTCAAATCTTCCAACAATCAAAGAAGCTGTGAATCAAATACTCAAAAAAGCCGATCTCTTTAAAACTTATATTATATTCCTGGCAACCGATGGATCTCAAAAAGGTTTCATTCCCTTAACATTTCATCTAACTGTAATTATATAAATATTATTATTAACGATAATTTAAAATGACATCTTTTAGAAATATCCGAACTGATGAAACTGTTAAAAGAAAATCGTGATACGGAAATCAATGTTGTCCAGTTCCCGTGCCAAAATACAGAATTGTCTGAAGGCGAATGTGCAATTGTGGATCAAATTCTTTGTTCTTGGGCTAATTATTTTATGGGAACAGCCGAATCCACATTTACTTTAAGAATCTTTGAAGAAAGGGAATTGCTACATAAATCACCCGAGTCAACGTTCAATTACTTTTGCGTGAATAATCACAATTGCAAAGAAGCTACCAAATGGAGACTTCAATAATTGAAGATGTCAAGTTTGATAGTTAATTGATTTTTAACCAAAGCTAAATGTATGATCTAATCTATAACCTCCACTTTTATGAAATCAAAGATATATTTTTATGTTATTGCACCTAAAGTATAGTATTTATATTTATTATAATTTTTCTATTCAAAATATGATTTTACCTTTAAGCGAGCTTTAATAGGCTACTTATATGTTATGTAGATATACATATTAATATTAATAATAAATCGCACTGTTTTCGCTATCAAAATCAAATTAATAGCATTTATTGTGTATGTTACCCTGTATGTAATTGAAATTGACACCACTAAAAATTGGCTCATATTTTATTGCCATTTGGAACTTTGGAAAACGCTATTTTAATAAATGATTTATGCAATCTGAATACCTCTATTACTTACCTATAATAAAAATTGGTTCATTAAAAGTTAAAATTGTAAAGAGTTAATGATTATACTTAAATTATGTAATTGAACAATAAATGCTTTTTTGATAAATGTAAAAATAACTATTACTTCAATAAATATATTGATGAATGAAAATATACTATGACAAATGACAACACTACTAATTACTAAATATTATGTTCTACTACAAATTTATGAATGAAATACTGTATACATAGTATAAAAGTAAAAATACTAGATAGTGGCATATTATAGTATGTGTAGTAGTGTACTTTATTCATTTTATCCACACTTTTCATTCATATAGCACTCATTCATAAGATCATCCAGAACTTGTGGGTATTGTGAGATTTTCCATTTTCCTGATTTAAAAAGAAGAACTTTGGAGCGGCAATGTAAAATGAAAGCATTGCATAACATTTCCATTTCCCTCTTGCTTTGTGTTTTTCGCATGCCATTCGTCCTATGCCGGGTCGCCGCTATATCAGTGGAGGTGGAGAAGTTTATAAACATAATGGAACCCTTGAATCATAGTAAATTACTTCACAATTAATTACAGTGAAAAATGAATCTTTTGACATTTGAAGAGTAAAAATGGTGACGTTCGATTTTTTCCCCTCTTCTTTATTTTCTTTACATAAATTCGGGGATGTTCGGACGACGGATTTTTTCTACTGTTTTGAGAGACGTGGGGAAGAAAGGAGCAAGCGGGATTCCCCTTCCCAAACAAAAATCGCCACAACCCGCCAAAACAAAACCAATTACTTCAGAAGTCAATAAGACTCACAAAATAGTTCCTCAGCCTACTTATAAAGAAATACGTCTTCGGTGTGGCTCGTGTGAAAAGTTACTCAAAACGCCTGACCTTCAACCTTTAGATGACAAGTCAATTACTACATTTTCATCCTTGAGATCAGCCGTTTTCTCGGAGTTGAATCAACATGAGGAGGTAAAATTTATATTATTTATATGGTATTTATGAAATCCATTAAATTATTACAACTATTTAAAAATTAGAAGGTTAAATGCCGAAGCGACGATTTTTATTAATAATTTGCATAATTTGATTATTTTTAAATCTTTAGGTAGCGGGTATCAAATGGAAGCGATTTCCAGCCTTAAATAAAATACTCAAAGGTCATCGTTTAGGAGAGTTGACGATTTTCACTGGGCCGACCGGGTCCGGAAAAACAACATTTATGAGCGAATATTCTTTGGATTTGAGTATGCAAGGAGTGAGAAAACATTTTTTATTTAAATTCATTTTAATTTTTGATATTTGGACTAAATGTATTTTTGAATAGGTAAATACTTTATGGGGGAGTTTTGAAATTCGTAACGTCAGACTCGCCAAAACAATGTTGATCCAATTCGCCGAAAAGAACTTGGAAAATCATCTTGATGAATATCAAAAGTGGGCAGATGAATTTGAGAAACTTCCACTTTACTTTATGACCTTCCACGGCCAACAAAGCGTAAAACATGTATTAGAAGTAAGAAATTATTTGCCATTACCTAACTTATTAATTTTTATTGGATTTAAATATACTTATTTTTTAATTTAGTTATATACATTATATCATATATTTTACAATTCATTGAACTAACAAAAAATATAATTTAACAGGCAATGAGTTATTCCGTGTTGATGTTTGACATTAAACACGTGGTCGTGGACAATTTGCAGTTTATGTTAGGAGTTTCTGAAGAGTCCGGATCTCATATGGACAGATTTTGGAAACAAGATTTGATAGTAGCTTCATTTAGGAAATTTGCGACCATTAATAACTGTCACGTTAGTTTGGTCATGCACCCAAGAAAAGTAATTTTAAAAAAAATTAAATCAAAGCTGTATTAAATTATCTAAATAGTATTAAATTAAATATATTACATTAAGTAGCGTTTTATTTATATCATATTTTAAAATTCCAGGAGCAAGCTGAGAATGACTTAACAAATAGTTCAATATTTGGTGGGGCGAAAGCCTCTCAAGAGGCTGACAATATTATGATCCTTCAAGACAAAAGACTGACTAGTCCTCGTGGACGAAAATATCTCCAAGTTACCAAGAATCGCTTCAGTGGGGATTTGGGGATTTTCCCTCTTGAGTTCAATCGAGACGCCCTTTCCTTCGCTTACAGACCCAAAAAATCCACAACAGGGAAAGAACCAACAGCGAAAGAACCAACGGCGATAGAACCAACGGCAGAAGAAGGAAAATAAAAAATCAACGTCCACATCATAAACAAATTAACTTCCATTTTATTCCCACTTAAAATTCTTATAATAAGTCAATCAAATTTCCCAGATTCTGTTTATCATATATAGCGAAAAGGGTCTATTTGAAATGTTATGAAATGTTTATTTATTTAATATACAACATAATTAGTAATTAGTTAAGATCAAGACAAATTGATTTTCACAAAATGGAAACATAAAAGTCAATTCAATGTGTAAGATAAAATAAAATGTTAATCCTCAATTGCAAATTTTGCGAATTACGAGTCATTCCACACGTAGGAGTACGTATCTTGCCATTCTGGGATGGCTTGAGCGAGCATTTGACATATTTGACCCACAATGGGAATTCTGCTTCCAAAAGAAGTGAGGAAAGTCAGAACTCGTCGCTTCGTAAAGTTGTCGTAGAACGGAGACCGAATTAGATAATAAAACAATGCATATGTCCTTCGACTCAGCTCGTTTCGCTCGTTCCAATTCATCCTTGATGGATTTCCATGCATTTGAAGACTAGAAATGTCAATGGCCAGACTAAGCATCCAAGGCTTCCAACTCTTCATTCCCCAACAACTCAACCCCAAGAGATGGGCCATTGGGCGAAGAACGTGAATGACCTATGGAATTTATATCCAATTTAGACCCTGTCAAATTAATATAACTATAAAGCATTAATTAATTAAGAATAGTTTTACTTCAGCCATGAGACGAGTAGAAGAAAGGTTTTGTGGACCACCAATTTGTTCTTGATTTCCAACTGCAGGTAGTTTCCAATTTCTTTGATTAATCGGAGGAGCTGAGCAAATAACCAATTGTAAAAATTTTTAAATTTAATTTAAATAATGTTTAACTCACAAGCATGGATTTTCCGCACAACTCTTCCGGAATGTTTAAGGACAAAGACGAGGTTTGGGAAAGACCCACTAGTGTGGCCATTTGTATATGAACTATTTTGACCACGTCTTGAGAAAGGTTGCAGGGCAGGGCTTTCAATCATGCCAATTTTAAAATGAAAGAGCAAAGCTCCTCGCAAACCAGTCCTATGATAATTATAAAATAAAGGAAATTCATAATAATGTTTCATAATAAAATTAGAATGAAGTATAAATGTCAAATCACTTTATAGACTGAACGATGAGAATTATGAGCCATCGGCCAAAATCTCCCCAAAGTGTCCGAGCAGAAACTTCGAGGAAAACTTCAAAATATTCAACGATGGTGAGGATTGACTTGATTCGCTTCACTTGAGCGTCTCTTTTCCCTTCTTCTCCAATTTCATCTTTCTTGGCCTTTGTAGTTCGGTCGAGGGCTTTTCGGAGCAAACTGTCGTGCCAAAATGCCAAGAGGTTCGAGGAGCAATAAAGAAGCTCAGGGAGAATGCTGGAATTCCCTTTAAATTTTCCATGTAGGAGATAGGAAAACAATTTAACTGAGGTTTCCATGTCGGATGCTCTTTTAGGATTGCTCTCGATCCACTTTACATAATCTATATGAGCATTTCTGATCATCGTCTCAAATCGCTTCATCGAATTTACAACCGCGTCCATCTATCAATTAAATTTACTTTAATTATTGAAACAATCACAAATTTTCCCACTAACAAACTATAAGAACTATTTAGGAATCAATCCTTAAATGATGAAATATTAAATGATGAAATTGCTATTTAACTAATTATCAAATTATTACTTAACTTAAATGTAGATTTAATTTAATATTTGTACCTTTTTAATTATTTCCCCGTGAGGGAGTGATTTGGATATTAAAAGGGAAATTGACTTTCGCTATGACGCTTCAAGTCGTTAATGTCCAAGAGTTGAAATGCATGAAGTTTGGATATGTTGAATGACTCGTTTGATTCCTCGCCATCCGTCAATCAACAATTGGGACTTGAAGACTTGAGATGAAGTTAACTGAAGAGAAGACAAGGAGTCGAAACAGGAATTTTTATTTGGATGTTGTTCAAGTTGAATGTATTGGTTTGAGAGCCAAAGCAGAGATTAGCTTTCGCCACTTCCACAATTCCCTTAATACCTCATCCTACTTAAAATACTTTTAGAACGTAGAAAGGTAATTAATAACAATTGTCATTTATAGTGTAAACAAGTTGACTAACCAACGAATTATAGTTAATCTTATTTCTTTTTTAGTTTGATGGTTGATGACTTATCTTATTTAGATAAATATATTGGGGCAAAACGTAACTTATATTTTAATTATATATAAATCCTGTGAGTGGATGTGTCTCTATATTCAAAGCGTTATCACACCGAGTTGAGTTTTTACATCTTGTGTATGCAGTTCACCCTACGCTAGGCATACATGACTGTGTGCGAATGAAGTCATTTTCCTAATCACCGTCACTTCATTTAAAGACAATGTAATTTTTACATAATTAAATACCTTGTTTACAATCACGACTTGTAAATTGAACCTGAGAGACGCTGAGTGTCAGCAAAGGTAAAACATCCATTTTTATCAATTTTCCCAACTCACCTTTGCCCCTTTTAGATGATGACAGAAGGTGAGAGTTCGCTGGACTCTGGGGTGGGGCCGGTGTCATCAGTGAGTTCAGTGACCCCGTCGTTTGCTGACATTGCCACCGTCATTAGCTACCTCCGGAGGGTCGGCTGGGCCAATTTGGAAGAAGACGACTCTTCGCCTTCGACACCTAATGCGCTTTTGAACGCTCTCAACGATGCGACAGAAATTCTAAACCGATTTATCACAGACCCTCAGCTCACTTCAATATTCCTTCACAAAATTTCGAACAGAGGTTGGATTTTATTAATTTAATAATTTATAATCTACATTTTTAAACGATCATTAAAATAATTTTCAATATTTGGATAATAATTTTAGATGAAGAGAGGGAAGATGAATATGCCGTGACGACTGATGTCAAGTTTGTCGGGGTCAGTGCAGCTGGAGTGATTTTTGTCAAGAGGGGAATGGTGCTTGAGAGCAATAAGGGACTCAATTCTCAATTAAGGGCCATTATCTTGAACGATGGGTCGCCGTATGAAACGCTCCATGCATATTTCTCAATGGGAGTTGCCCCTTTTTTCAAATCGTATCTCCAAGCCACGGGTCGATCCGCTGATACTGGTGGAGACAAATTGGCCTCGGCCGTTGAGAAGAAGATGACCGAGGTTGAAATGGGTTTATTACACCTTCAGCAGAATATCGACATCCCAGAGATTTCCCTTACTATCCATCCACAAGTGGCCCAATTTGTAATGCAAGGAAAGAAACCGAAAGACTCGGATTTTGGGGATAAAATCAACGATTCTTCATTTCTCAATTCACTTCATCAAGGGGTCAACCGTTGGGTGAAGGAAATGCAAAAAGTGACCAAATTGGAACGAGATCCTGCGAATGGCACAACGCTGCAAGAAGTCAGCTTTTGGCTCAACCTTGAAAGAGCTTTATTGAACCTCCAAGAGAAAAGAGCTTCCATTGAGGTTGAAATGACTCTGGAGATTTTGCGTCTTGGGAAGCGATTTCATGCCACGACGTCTTTCGACACGGACACGAGGCTTCAACAAGCTCTGGCCACCGTCAATGACTACAGTCCTTTAATGAAAGACTTTCCTATTCAAGATCTATTGGCGGCTACTGATCTTGAAAAGGTTTAATATTTTTTGGAATATGGTTGAAATTTATAATTAATTTATTTCTTATACAGAATCCCTTTTAATACGTTAAATATTAAAAATAACAAACAAATATAATAAATTATTTATAATTTTTAATAGAAATTAATATTTATAGTTTTTAGTTACAATAATTTTATAATTCTAGGTTCGTTTCTCACTTCAAGGGATTTTTATCCATTTGAGAAAAATTCGTAATACGAAATATCCGATCCAAAGATCGCTTCGCCTTGTTGAGGCAATTTCTCGCGATCTTTCGGCCCAACTATTGAAAGTTTTGGGTTCGCGACGACTGATGGTCGTTCCTTATGATGAGTTCGAACGGGTCATGGGCTCCTCCTTTGACATCTTCAATACATGGGATGAGGAATACGAAAAGCTCCAAGCGCTCCTTCGTGACATCATGAAGAAAAAGCGCGACGAAATGAAGATGATTTGGCGAGTCAATCCCTCACATAAAAAACTTCAATTGCGAATGGAACAAGTAAGGAAATTCAGAAAACAACACGAACAATTGAGGTCGGTCATCGAACGCGTTCTCCGCCCAGATCAACAAACAATGGTCCAAGGAAATGCCAATGAGGAAGTTTGTGCAGCATATTTGCTTGTTGAAGATGTGGAGGTATTTTTATACTTAATTTAATTTATTTTAACAATCTAACATTAATTTTTATAATTTATTTTAACAATCTAACATTGATTTTTATTATTTATATTAACAATTTACAATGTTAACCCAAGAAATAAATTAATGATAATAATGAATTAATATGAATATTGCTTATTTAGTAATTTGTTAAATTTCTAGGTTCTTGAAATGTCTAAAGAAGGACAGGAATCGTGGGAAGACGCTGTTCGACGCTACAACGAGCGAGTGGACAATGTTGAAGCGCGAATCACTGCAGCTCTTCGTGAACAACTCGCAACTGCAAAGTCTGCTAATGAAATGTTCAGGATCTTTGCCAGGTTTAACGCTCTGTTTGTTCGTTCACAAATCCGCGGAGCGATTCGGGAATATCAAACACAATTGATCCAAAGGGTCAAAGATGACATTGAGACTTTGCATGAGAAGTTCAAGACACAATACGCCCTGAGCAAAGCATATCGAATGAGCGAACTCCGCGATATCCCGCCCGTGTCCGGATCAATTATTTGGGCAAAGCAAATTGATCGTCAATTGTCAACATATTTGAGACGAGTTGAAGCAATTTTGGGATCGGGATGGGAGAACCACGTGGATGGGCAGCGTCTCAAAAGTGATGGAGATTCCTTCAGACTCAAACTCAACACTCAGCCAATATTTGAAGAATGGGTCTCGAAAGTTCAAGCGAAGGATGCAACGGTGAGTGGTAGGATTTTCGACATTGAAACTACAAGAAGTCGATTGCCAGGAGGAAAATCAATTTTGAAATTGAAAGTCAATTTCCTTCCTGAAATCATCACATTGTCGAAGGAAGTTCGACATTTGAAGAATTTAGGATTTCGAGTTCCGCTGGCAATTATGAATAAAGCACATCAAGCGAATCAAATGTATCCATTTGCTATTTCCCTCATTGAAAGCGTCCGAACTTATGAGAGGTCTTGGGAAAAGATTGAGGAAAAAGCGAATGTGACTTTGCTTGTGGCTGGAATTCGCCACGAAGTTCATTTAATGATTTCTGAAGGAATGGGCTTAGTGTGGGAATCATACAAATTAGACCCATATGTCAAGAAGCTCTCAGAGGCTGTTTTCCAATTTGCAGAAAAAGTTGATGAAGTTTTGTCAGTTGAAATCCAAGTGAGTGTGGACATTAAAAGCCTAGAGACTTGTGCATATAGTGCCAAGACATTTGGAGATATTTTAGCCAAAATCCAAAAGGCTGTGGATGATCTTTCATTAAAACAATATTCAAATTTGGCCAAATGGGTTGCACATATTGATGCTGAAGTAGAGAAACGATTGGCTCATAGACTTGAAGCTGGAATTTCATCTTGGACTTCTTGTCTTGAAGGGCGAGTGGAAACAGAAGACAACGACACTGACACAGATGCTCCTAAAAATCCCCACACATTGGGCGGAGATCCGGCTATGGGAGAATTGAAATTGGAAATGAGAATGACTCAACAAACCCTATGGGTGTTCCCTGCAGTTGAAGATGTTCGCCAACAATTGTTCCAAAAATTGGTTTCATGGGAGGCTATTGCCACTTCACATCCTAGGATCCAAAGTTCACGGTATCAAGTTGGACTTGACCGAGGGAGCGCTTCAACTTATAAAGATCTTTTGGCCAAGTTGCCGACTGGCTCCGGGTGTCTTGAAAAAGCATATGAAGCCATTGAAGTGAAGATGAGAGAAGTTATCAGCTATGTTGAGGAATGGCTTTGTTATCAATCCTTATGGGATCTCCAGCCGGATATTCTTTATGGGAAGTTGGGGGAAGATATCACTTTATGGCTCAAATGTCTCACTGACATCAAGAAGACTCGAAGGACATTTGACACGGCAGAGGTGAAGAGGTCAATTGGGCCAATTACCATTGAGTACGGGAAAGTTCAATCAAAAGTGTCTTTGAAATACGATTCTTGGCACAAAGACGCTTTGGCCAAATTTGCCAATTTGCTCTCTTCGCAAATGACAAGTTTCCATTCGGAAGTGGCACGGTCAAGGACTGACCTAGAGCAACAATCAATTGAGACGAGTTCAACTTCTGAAGCTGTTGGTCTCATCACTTATGTCCAAACCCTCAAGCGGAAGATGATGGAATGGGAGGAACGAGTTGGAGTTTTTAAAGAAGGTCAACGAATCCTCGAACGTCAACGTTTCCAACTTCCAAATACTTGGCTTCATATTGATTCAGTAGAAGGGGAATGGTCTTCATTTTCCGATATTTTGAAACGAAAGGACTCGTCAATTCAAACCCAAGTTGCAAGTTTACAAGCGAAAATTATGAGCGAGGACAAAGCTGTTGAAGGCCGAACTTTAAATTTCCTCATGGAATGGGAAAAGGAAAAACCAGTCAGAGCTGACCTTCGACCTTCGGAAGCCCTTCGTCAACTTTTACTCTTTGAAACTCGATATGCTAAGTTGAAGGAGGAACGCGGGAATGTGTCAAGAGCCAAAGAAGCATTGGAAATTCAAGGTCTTGGCTCGGAATCAGGCGATCGATTTTCTGTAGCTTTGGAAGAAATGCAGGACCTTCGTGGAGTTTGGGCTGAACTTGGACGCATTTGGGACCAAATTGATGAAATGAAGGAAAAACCTTGGCTTTCAGTTCAACCAAGAAAAATCCGATCTCAGATTGATGGGCTTTTGGCTCAACTCAAAGAACTCCCAGTCAAATTGAGACAATATTCCTCATACGCCCATGTGAAGGGGCTTTTACAAGGATTTGCCCGAGTCAATTCCCTTATAATTGAGTTGAAGTCGGAGGCATTGAAGGAACGTCATTGGAAAGCGCTGATGAGGTCACTGGGAGTTAATTGGAATTTAGGGGATTTGACCCTTGGACAAGTCTGGGAAGTTGATTTAGGGAGGAATGAGAAAGCTGTGAGGGATGTGATCATCGTCGCACAAGGAGAAATGGCATTGGAAGAATTTTTGAAACAAGTGAGAGAAAGCTGGCAGGGATATGTTTTGGAACTTGTGGCTTATCAAGGGAAATGCAAATTGATCAAAGGATGGGACGATTTGTTTAATAAACTTAAAGAACACATTAATTCCGTCGGAGCTATGAAGCTCTCGCCTTATTACAAAGTATTCGAAGAAGATGCAACTGCATGGGAAGAAAAACTTAATCGAATCTTGGCACTTTTTGATGTTTGGATTGACGTACAAAGAAGATGGGTTTATCTCGAAGGAATCTTCTTATCTTCTCAAGATATTAAAGCTCTTCTGCCAATGGAAACTTCAAGGTTTCATTCAATTTCTACAGAGTTCCTAGGACTTATGAAGCGTGTGAGCAAAAGTCCAAAAATCCTTGATGTTCTCAATATCCAAGGAGTTCAGAGGTCACTTGAAAGATTGGCCGACCTTTTAGGAAAGATTCAAAAGGCTCTTGGAGAATATTTGGAAAGGGAGCGATCATCCTTTCCTCGATTTTACTTTGTTGGAGATGAAGATTTGTTGGAGATCATTGGAAACAGTAAAAACATTGCTCGATTGCAGAAACATTTTAAAAAGATGTTTGCCGGAGTGTCGGCAGTTGTCCTGGGGAATGAAGAAACAATTACTGGAATTTCCTCAAGAGAAGGCGAAGTTGTTCCTTTTCTCAGCCCTGTAGTTGTAAAAGACCAAAAGGTCAATGAATGGTTGAGTTCTGTAGAGAAGGAAATGAGATTTTCATTGGCGACTTATTTGACCCAAGCTGTGACCCAAGTGGCTCAATTTAATGAGAAGATCGACGAAGGGAATTTTATGAGTTGGGTTGATCGATTTCCGGCTCAGCTTATTGTTCTGGCCGCTCAGATCTGGTGGTGTGAAGGAGTTGAGAATTCACTGGGAGTCAAAGGCAAATTGGAAATTGTTCTTAAAAGGGTTGAAAACACACTGAATGTTTTGGCAGACTCCGTTTTGCACGAACAGCCCGCACTGAGAAGAAAGAAATTGGAACATTTAATCAATGAGTTTGTACACAAACGGACCATGACACGTCATTTGGTCAATTGTGGTGTGAATCAATCAAAGGCATTTGAATGGCTCAGACAAATGAGATTTTACTTTGACCCGAACCAACCTGACGTTCTCAAGAAGCTGAGTATCGTCATGGCAGATGCAAAGTTCAATTATGGATTTGAATATTTAGGAGTTCAAGAACGTCTGGTTCAAACTCCACTTACAGACAAATGTTATTTGACAATGACTCAGGCTTTAGAAGCTCGTCTTGGAGGATCCCCATTTGGACCGGCTGGGACAGGAAAAACGGAGAGTGTGAAAGCTCTTGGACATCAACTTGGACGCTTCGTCCTTGTCTTCAACTGCGATGAAACTTTTGATTTTCAAGCCATGGGAAGAATTTTTGTTGGACTTTGCCAAGTTGGTGCTTGGGGTTGTTTTGATGAATTTAACAGATTGGAAGAACGGATGCTTTCGGCTGTTTCCCAACAAATTCAAACTATCCAAGAAGCTTTGAAATCTCAGAAGGAAGCAAATAAAGAAGGAGTTTTGAATGTGGAACTTGTAGGGAAATCTGTGAAAGTGAGCAGCGAAATGGCAATTTTTGTCACAATGAATCCTGGCTATGCTGGACGAAGTAATCTACCTGACAATTTGAAACAATTGTTCCGATCATTGGCAATGACCACACCGGATCGTCAACTCATTGCAGAAGTCATGCTCTTTTCACAAGGTTTCCGAACTGCTGAGACTCTTGCAGCCAAAGTCGTTCCATTTTTCCGATTATGTCAACAACAACTTTCAGCCCAATCCCATTATGATTTTGGCCTTCGTGCTCTTAAGTCTGTTTTGGTCTCGGCTGGAAATGTGAAGAGAGAACGAATCCAAACCATTAAGGAAGATGCGACAAGACGCGGAGAAACTGTTGAAGAATCAAAAATTGCGGAAAACCTTCCTGAACAAGAAATTTTGATCCAATCCATTTGTGAAACGATGGTGCCCAAATTGGTGGCAGAAGATATCCCGCTCCTCTTTTCACTCTTGTCAGATGTGTTCCCGGGAGTTTCTTACACACCGGCCCAGATGGAAGCGTTGAAAGATCACATTAGGGCCATTTGTGGAGAGGAATATCTCGTTTGTGGGGAAAATGCATGGATGGAGAAAGTAAGACATTTTAATTCTTTTTTTATATTTATCGAATATTTTTCATTCATTGATTATAAATGTAATTTTAACTTTATTTCTTTATTTAAATTGAACTTTTAAATTTTATTGGTTATTATTATTTTTTATTTATAATTATTCATTAATGAATTAAATATTTTTTCAATATTTATACAAAATCTGTTTTATTGATATAATCGGTATTATTTGTGGATATTAAAATTTAAATCAAATATCTAAATTAATTAAATATTTTTCGTGCTGCAAAGGGAATGTATGGAAAATCTTGGTTAGAAAAGGCAAGAAACACACAAATTGAATGCCACCGAAAGTAATTTTCAAAATGAGATTCTTCCATTCGGATTCAATGAATTCATAATGCCAATACAAATATTGAAATTGGACAATATGACTCTCATAAGATTCTTATTTAAAGTCTCAATTATACTGAATATTCCTTATAAATACATTAGAATATTCATTAGAATTGTGGCGTGAAAATTTCTTTTTGTGGGAAATTGTACTAAGTAACTTGATTATTAATTGAATTTGTTTATTTCCAGGTTCTTCAATTATATCAAATTCAAGCGATCAGTCATGGCGTGATGCTCGTGGGGAATTCAGGGTCAGGAAAATCAAGTGCTTGGCGAGTTTTGCTCAAAGCTCTTCAGCGACTTGAAGGAATTGAAGGAGTTTGTCATGTCATTGATCCTAAGGCCCTTTCCAAAGAAGCCCTTTATGGTTTTATGGACCAAAATACTCGTGAATGGACAGATGGACTTTTCACTCACATCCTTAGGAAAATCATTGACAATGTGAGGGGCGAAGGAGGAAAACGTCAATGGATTGTTTTTGATGGAGATGTTGACCCAGAATGGGTAGAAAATTTAAATTCCGTCCTGGACGACAACAAACTTTTAACACTTCCTAATGGAGAACGTCTCGCTCTGCCTTCCAACATTCGACTTTTATTCGAAGTTCAAGATTTGAAACATGCGACAATGGCGACAGTCTCACGTTGTGGGATGGTTTGGTTCTCTCATGATGTCTTATCTTCTGACATGCTTTTCCACAATTTCTTAAGTCGATTGTCCAACATTTCCTTGGAGGAAAACGAAGAAGCTGACTTTGTTCTTCCCTCATTATCAACAAGAGAAAATGAGAAAGAAACAACGGGGACTTCGATTGCTCTTCGTCTCCAAAGAGAAATTGCTACTTTGTTGGGACCTTTCTTCGCTTCTGATGGTCTCGTTGAAAAAGCATTGGAATTTACTTCTAAACAAGAACACGTTATGGATTTCACCCGAATGAGAGCTTTTTCATCACTATTTTGTATGTTGAACGAGGCTGTGAGACAAGTCCACGCATACAATTCATCTCATGCGGATTTCCCTCTTGAGCCAGAAGTTGTTGAGAGATTTATGACCAAATCTTTGATTTATTCTTTATTGTGGTCCTTTGCGGGAGATGCGAAATTGAAAGCAAGACACGAATTGGGTGAATATATTCGAAGCATTACGACAATCCCCCTTCCGCCTCACAATGCCTCAGTTCCAATTGTTGACTATGAAGTAACAATGCAAGGGGAATGGTCTGCATGGGCCGTCAAAGTCCCAAGAACTGAAGTAGAAACTCACAAAGTTGCAAGTCCTGATGCTGTCGTTCCGACACTTGATACTGTTAGACATGAATCACTATTGGCAACTTGGCTTGCTGAACACAAACCATTGGTCCTTTGTGGCCCGCCGGGATCAGGAAAAACAATGACACTTCTTTCAGCTTTAAGAGCTCTGCCGGATATGGAAGTCGTCGGATTGAACTTTTCATCTGCTACAACTCCTGAACTCCTCTTGAAGACATTTGACCATTATTGTGAATATAAGAAAACTCCCAATGGCATTGTTTTGTCTCCGATCCAATTGGGCAAATGGCTGATCCTTTTTTGTGATGAAATCAATTTACCTGATATGGACAAATATGGAACTCAGAGGGTCATTTCTTTCTTGAGACAATTGGTTGAACAGAAATGTTTCTTTAGGAATTCTGATCATGCCATTGTGAGACTTGAACGCATTCAGTTTGTTGGGGCTTGTAATCCTCCAACTGACCCTGGACGAAAGCCTTTGTCACATCGATTCCTTCGTCATGTTCCTGTAGTTTATGTGGATTATCCAGGAGAAACATCATTGAAACAAATCTATGGAACTTTCAATCGAGCCATGTTGAAGCTCGTTCCTTCTCTCGTCACTTATGCCGATCCATTGACCGAAGCCATGGTTGAATTCTTCTTAAAATCCCAAGAAAAATTTACTCAGGATATGCAGCCTCATTATGTGTATTCTCCGCGTGAGATGACTCGATGGGTTCGGGGGATTTATGAAGCCATTCGTCCCCTTGACACTTTGGATGTTGAAGGATTGGTCCGCCTTTGGGCCCATGAAGCTCTACGTCTTTTCCAAGATCGTCTCGTTTATGAAGAAGAACGGGCCTGGACGAATGAAAATATTGATGATGTTGCCATAAGACATTTCCCGACCATCACCAGGGATGTTGCGCTCCAGCGACCCATTCTTTATTCCAATTGGTTATCGAAGGATTATATGCCAGTGGAACGAGACGAACTTCGCCATTACGTCAAAGCCCGACTTCAAGTATTTTACCAAGAAGAACTCGACGTGCCTTTGGTTCTTTTTGACCAAGTGCTTGAACATGTTTTGCGAATGGATCGAATTTTCCGACAACCTCAGGGTCATTTGCTCCTCATTGGAGTGGCCGGGTCAGGGAAGACGACGCTTTCAAGATTCGTAGCTTGGATCAATGGACTCCAAGTATTCCAAATTAAAGTTCATAATAAATACACGGCCATGGAATTTGATGAAGATTTACGGTCTGTATTGAGGAGAGCTGGATGTAAAGGAGAAAAGATTTGTTTCATCTTGGATGAAAGCAACGTGTTGCAATCGTCATTCCTGGAGAGGATGAATACATTGTTGGCTAATGGAGAAGTTCCAGGGTTGTTTGAAGGGGATGAATATACAACGTTGATGACCCAATGCAAGGAAGGAGCAGCAAGAGAGGGTTTAATGCATGATTCCTCTGAAGAACTCTACAAATGGTTTGCAGGCCAAGTGATGAGGAATCTTCATGTTGTATTCACAATGAATCCTTCAGAAAAAGGACTTAAAGATCGAGCCGCCACTTCGCCTGCTTTATTCAATCGATGTGTCTTGGATTGGTTTGGCGATTGGCCCAACACGGCCCTTTTCCAAGTTGCTAAAGAACTCACAATTAAGGTTGACCTCGACAATTCAAATTGGAAATTACCACTGGAATTCCCAATGGCTTTTGATGAGCTGAATCCGAGTATTTTGACTCATCGGGACGCGGTGGTGAATGCTTTTGTTTTTGTTCACTTGACACTTCATAAAGCAAATGCAAGATTGGCGAAACGCGGTGGGAGGACGATGGCAATCACTCCAAGACATTTCCTCGACTTCATCTCCCACTTTGTGAAGTTGTACAATGAGAAGAGCAGCGACTTGGAGGAACAACAACTTCATCTCAATATTGGTTTATCCAAAATCCAAGAGACGGTGGAACAAGTGGAGGAAATGAAAAAATCACTCGAACTCAAATCTCAAGAACTCAACATGAAGAACGAATTGGCCAACAACAAATTGCAGGAAATGATTAGGAGACAGCAAGAGGCCGAACAGGTTAGAAATCTAAATTCAATTCTTATTTTTAGATATTTGATTTAATATACATACATATTGATAAATGTTTAAAATAATAGTTATGATTAGATTTGGTTTTAATAAAATTTATTTGTAAATAGAGAAAAGTTCAAAGCCAAGGAATTCAAGAATCTCTCAAAGTTCAGACAATGGCAATTTCCAAGAAACGTGAAGACGTGACAAAGGATTTGGAACAAGTCGAACCTGCGGTGCGCGAAGCTGAACAAGCCGTCCAGTCTATCAAGAAACCTCAATTAGTTGAAGTTCGCTCAATGGCGAATCCTCCAGCCGGTGTCAAATTGGCTCTCGAGTCAATTTGTGTTCTTCTTGGGGAAAATGCCTCAGATTGGAAAGCCATCAAATCTGTGTTAATGAAGGAGAATTTCATTTCCACCATTGTCAATTTTGAAACGGAGAGCATCAGTGAGGAAGTTCGAGAGAAAATGTATTCAAAATATCTCTCCAATCCGGATTATAATTTCGAGAAGGTCAATCGAGCATCTTTGGCTTGTGGACCATTGGTGAAATGGGCCATTGCTCAATGTAATTTTGCCGATATGCTAAAGCGTGTGGAGCCTTTACGCGAAGAACTCCGAAGTTTGGAAAAGGCCGCTGAGAAGAACCAAGGAGAAGGACGTGAAATCATGGAGGACATTTCAAGATTAGAGAAACAGATCACAGGCTACAAGGAGGAATACGCTTTACTCATCGCCCAAGCTCAGGCCATCAAATCGGACTTGGAGATGGTGCAAAGCAAAGTTGAGCGGAGCATGGCGTTGCTAAAATCTCTTGGAATGGAACGAGGGCGATGGGAAGGATCCTCAGAAGCTTTCAAAGGTCAAATGGCCACAATCATCGGAGATGTTCTTCTCTCTGCTGGATTCTTATCTTATGCTGGATACTTCGATCAACAGTGAGTCACATTTTACCCTTAAATATACACAAACATATTAATTATTCTTATATGCATAATAGGTATTAACTTTATTTTAAAATAATCTTAATTTCCCCTCAGATATCGACAGAATCTTTTCTCAACATGGTGTGAACATTTGGGGCAAGCCGGGATTCCATATCGACTTGATTTGGCCCTCTCGGAGTATTTAAGTCATCCAGATGAGAGATTGAGATGGAAAGACAATTCACTTCCGGATGATGATCTCTGTACTGAAAATGCAATCATGCTCAAGGTGATTTTTATATGATTGGAATATTTAAAACTATGGTAATTACCTAATTAGAATAGGTCTGATTATTGATCTTTATTTTTTAGAGGTTCAATCGGTATCCGTTAATCATTGACCCTTCGGGCCAAGCTACGGATTTCCTTATGAGAGAATATGCTGACCGGAAATTGACCAAAACTTCTTTTCTCGACGACTCTTTCCGAAAGAATCTCGAATCAGCTCTTCGTTTCGGAAATCCACTTCTCGTCCAAGATGTTGAATCATACGATCCTATATTGAACCCAGTGTTGAATCGAGAAGTTCGTCGTACTGGAGGTCGAGTTCTCATTTCTTTAGGTGAACAAGACATTGACCTTTCACCTTCGTTTGTGATCTTCCTCTCAACCCGAGATCCAACTGTCGAATTTCCGCCTGATGTTTGTTCTCGTGTGACTTTTGTCAACTTTACCGTCACACGTGCTTCGCTTCAATCTCAATGTCTCAATCAAGTCCTCAGAGCTGAACGACCCGACATTGACCAAAAGCGATCAGACCTTTTGAAACTCCAAGGAGAATTCCAAGTTCGACTTCGTCACCTTGAAAAATCTTTGTTGGGAGCATTGAATGAATCAAAAGGGAAAATCCTTGATAATGATTCCGTCATTACTACACTTGAGAATTTGAAGACCGAAGCAGCAGAAATTTCAAGGAAGGTTGAAGAAACTGACAAAGTGATTGGAGAGATTGACAGTGTTAGTGGCCAATATTTGCCATTGGCCCAAGCATGCAGTTCTATTTACTTCACACTCGATTCACTCCATCAAATGCATTTCTTGTATCAATATTCCCTTCACTTCTTCCTTGATATGTTCAATTCTGTACTGAATGGAAATCCAAAATTGCAAGGGCTGAAAGATCCAACGGCTCGACTTGAATTAATCACCAAAGACCTATTTCAAGTAAGTTAAGACAAATGCGAGGGAAAGTTTTAATTTTCTAAATTTTGATTTTACCAAATTAACTAAACTGAATTGTTCATTTCTTTAAAATTATTAAATTGTTTTTTAATTTGGAATTTAATGGAATTATTTTTATTCCAGGTTTGTTCTGAACGAGTTTCTCGTGGAATGCTTCACGTTGATCGACTTCCTTTTGCAATTTTACTTGCCAGAATTTTCTCAAAGAACGTTTTCGAACCCGCGTTCCAACTCTTTCTAAGATTCAAAGAAGGAGTTCTTCCTCCTTACAAGGTTTTTTTCTATATTTATTTGAGCTAATTAAACTAAAGATAAATTTTTTTTCTTAAATTATAATGATCATTATATACAATATGTACATTAGTATTCTGATGGATAAATTCTTTTTTTAAAATTTCAGGGTGGACATCCGAATTTCTTATCAACGGAGCAAGTTGAAGGCATGTTGAGACTTGCCTCTAAAATTCCTGCATTTAAGAATCTTGCATCCAAAGTGAACAGTCAAGAATTCTTAGCTTGGATTAAACATCCAACTGCTGAAACGAACGTTCCAGCTCTTTGGGACGAAATCGGGAGTGGTGACCTTATCACAACAGTGTATAAACTCCTACTAATCCAAGGCTTCCGTCCAGACCGAGTTGTAGCAATGAGCACTCTTTTAGCCGATGAGATTCTCGGATCAGAATTCCTCCCATCTGGGGACGTTGACCTGGCAAAGGTCGTAGAAGAAGAAGTTACAGCTCGAACCCCCGTCCTTCTTTGTGCCGCTCCTGGGTTTGATGCTTCTGGTCGTGTGGACGATTTAGCAGCCCAGAAAAGTCAACCACTTGTATCAATTGCTATTGGTTCAGCTGAAGGATTCACCCAAGCGGATTCAGCAATTGCTGCTGCTGTCAAAACTGGTCGATGGGTTTTGCTCAAAAATGTTCATTTGGCCCCTCAATGGTTGCTCCAATTAGAGAAGAAACTTCATTCGCTTCATCCACATCCTGGTTTTAGACTTTTCTTAACGATGGATATCCATCCAAAGATCCCGGTCAATTTGCTCCGTGCTGGACGAGTTTTTGTCTTTGAACCTCCGCCAGGAATTAAAGCGAATCTTCTCCGCACTTTCAACACCGTCCCTGCGTCGAGGATGATGAAAGCTCCATCGGAACGTGCAAGACTTTATTTCCTTGTCGCATGGTTCCACGCAGTCATTCAAGAACGACTCCGCTATGTTCCATTGGGTTGGGCAAAATATTATGAATTTAATGAGTCGGATCTTCGAGTTGCTTGTGATACATTGGACGCTTGGATTGACTCAACGGCTATGGGACGAACAAATCTCCCGCCGGACAAGGTCCCTTGGGATGCTTTGAAAACTCTCTTTTCGGAAACAATCTACGGAGGGAAAGTTGATAATGAATTTGATGCGCGTTTGTTGTCTTCTTTTGTTCATCGGTTGTTCACACCAAGAAGCTTCGAACCCGACTTTTGTCTTGTGGCTAATGCTGATGGTGGAGATATATCAATGCCAGACGCCTTAAGACGAGATCAATTTCTTAATTTTGCCAATGCTCTTCCTCAGAGACAAACGCCGGCTTGGCTTGGCCTTCCAACACATGCTGAAAAAGTTCTTCTTACAAACAGGTTTTTACTAATTGTCTTACCACTTGTCTATTTTCATAATCAATAAGGTTTTCATTTATTTTTATTAAACTAGATTTAATCATATAATCATATTATCTTAATATGTGGACTAAATTCTGTATTTGTAATGCAGAGGAGCCGAGATGGTGTCAAAGCTCTTGAAGATGCAACTTATTGAAGACGATGAAGATTTGCCTGCAAAAGAAGTTGGGATTGCGGTCTCATCAGGAACTCCAGCGTGGATGAGGACTTTGCTCGTATCTGCAGAAGAATGGATGAAACTTATTCCAACTCAACTCAAAGCCCTCAAGCGAACGGCTGACAACATCAAACGCCCACTTTATAGATTCTTTGAACGTGAAGTTGCTGCAGGAGTCGCCATGCTTCAAACCGTTACTTCCGATCTTCAAACAGTCATCCTCATTTGTCAAGTAATTTTTTAATAATAATTGGGATTAAATTAAGATTAAAATTAAATTAAAAAGATTAAAATGTGAATGAATGAATTTGAAGGGGGAACGGAAGCAGACGGCTTATCAGCGGAAGTTGATTTCCGAATTGGTTCGCGGTTTGATTCCTCGAAGTTGGGGAGGGAAATATCCCGTCCCTCGTGGTTGCACTGTTATCAATTGGATCAATGACTTGGCCCTACGAATCAATCAATTCATTCAAATCTCCCAAGCAGTGGCCAAAAATGGAGCTGAAACTTTGGATGTAATTTTTTTTACCAAATGTTTGCTTTACTTTTTACTATTGAATTGTTCTTTTATGTAAAATATTATTTTATTTTAGTCAATCCCTGTGTGGCTCGGTGGGCTTTTCAACCCAGAGGCTTATTTTACTGCAACACGTCAATGTGTGGCTCAAGCAAATGGATGGTAAGAAATGTTTATTTAAATGTATTGGATTTTAATGATAATTTTTAAATTTAGGTCAATTGAGGAGCTTGAACTTGAAGTTGTTGTCGGAGGTCATAAGGGGAATTTCCTTCTTGTTGGATTGAAACTTCAAGGAGCTGCGTGGAAAGAAGGATTGCAACTCTCAGCCGACGTTCTTTCAGATCTCCCCGAAGTGACTCTCACCTGGCTTAAGTAATTATATTTCTTTATTTTATTAATTGTTAATTTAATGATAAACTTAGTCTTAGCAAGAAATGAAATTAATAATTTACTCAATTTAATAATTGATTTACTAGGAGCGATCCTAAAGTTAATCTGGCTGATGGGAAGATCAATCTCCCTGTATATCTCAACTCCACTCGAGACGATCTCCTCTTCACTGTTGACATGAAAATCCTTAAAGCCCAAGACAAATACAGCTTTTATGAACGCGGGGTGGCCATTTTAGCCTCAACTCTTTCCTAATCATTTAAAGTTAACTTGATCCCTCACTGCAAGTATTACACTTTACCTTATTTATATACATACTAAAACTACCAGTTTAATAATTTGAGTTGCGTGTAAGGAAATATTTAAACAAGTAATTAATTTAGAATACTCTACCTTTGTCAATATATTTAAGTGAATTGAATTAAATAAATCTGAATTATTAATCAAAATTAAAAACAAAATTTTCAATTCTTGCTTTTAGTTACTAGTAGTAGTAGGCACCGGTATGCATATTAAATATAATAATATTTATTATCTTAAATCTCTTAGTTTTTGAAAAGCTTTCAAGAAAATCATAGGAGGAATTGAGTAAAGCTCACTAATTTCCGTTCAGAATTATGAATAGAAAAGTCTTTCAATGGAAGATTCTCATTTTATACGATACTTACTGTAGAAAGGAAATGAAATTTTGTGAAAATATTATTTTACTCAATGGGAAAGAAAGTTACTAGGAAGCATATTATTTATTAATTAAGAGCTAAAAGCTTGTTTTAATAGCTTTTCTAATTAGTTGGCTTTAGTGGAATTGAGTTGAAGTTTCGAACACGTTTTAACCCTTTGAGTAAATAATTAAATACATAAATATTCATTCATATATGGCATATCTACTTTTATCACAACCAACTCGAGTGGGCGTCTTTTCGAGTAATTAGGCAAACTTGTTAAGATTTCCTCCATTTAAGTGAATAATTTAATAAATAAACTTGGGTATTAAAATGAGCATAATTTCCAGGTAAAACTTAGTTTGAATACATACTTATATGTAAATACAAATTATTAAGTCTATAATAACAGTAGCAATATCACCAAATATTGGTCTTAGGTATTAGAGTTTAATCAAAATTCTAAACTTTACCAGCGGACTTAGGATAGTTTGCGAATTACTTTGTTGAAAAAACAATTCTGTTCAAATAAAAGGATTGTCCATCTTATTGTTCGTAGTTTATTCTAACAGTAATTTAATTATTAAAAATGAATAAAAAGCGTTTAAAAGTTTGAGTTTAACTCTATTGGTAATCTCAAGAGAGCCGATGACGCTAAGAGTAAACCCTTGAAATGATTAAATAAATTGAATTGAATTGACATGAAAAATCGGTTGATATCGTGGAGCTCTTAACTGCTTAAATCAAATTACTTTGTACACTATACTTAATGCGATGTAAACACAATTTTCATCCTGGAAGTCTTCTTCACTTTACAATGACAATGAGTGAATTTGAAAGAAATACATTTTATGGATATAAAACAACAATCCAATTTAGGAATCTTCACCTAATGTAACTACTGCTGATATAAGTATACTACATATGGTACATATTATTAGTATACAGCATGTATGAATTTGGGGTTATTTAATTTTATTTAATGTATATGTGGAAAATAAAAGAAATGAAATTTTGCTAAAGTCGAATCACAATTCTTAATGGTTATCTGATTATCTTCATATTGGTTTAATATTCTCAAAACATCCTAAAATCCTAATACTCTAACGATATTCCATATACCTATGTAATTTTGTAAATAAATATATACATATATACATATTTATATCTGTGCAATATGTATCTACATACATAAATAAATAGTCTATAGTATATAAGCATAGTATTTCTAATAGTTCATTGGGAAAATATTAATAAAAAATGAACATTATTCTCAACATAATCCATATATATACATATATACAAAATATTGTATATGTTCTAGTATTATGTACATATACATATCTAAAAGGAAAAGCCAATACTAAAAGTAAAATGTATATATTAAAACTGGAAAGTTCTTATTTACATAGTAGGCATATACCATATATGAATAAAGTAAATATAATATTTACTCAATTTTAATATTACGTGAAAAGTTGACCTTATTCCTGATCCCTACTTTGTACTTTTCTCCTGATACATCTCTTCCTTCCTTCCCCAAACTTGTTCTTCAATTTTCTTTGGGAAAAAATCAAAATAAGGAAAGTGAAGAATGGGAAAACTGTGAAAGTGAAAAGTGAAGGAAGTCTTTGGATATTCAAGAAGGAAAATTGACATTTTCTTCTTCAATGGAGTTGGAGAGGAAGATGAGACTTTGCAGGTGGCCGACTCAAACAAACTTCATTGATGTCTTCTATCTCATTAATCCCTTCAACCTTCCTCTCACCTTAATAGACCCTTTATTTATCATTTCCACACTAAACTTATGTACCTTCATATTAAATATATTACATATACCTATTTACATTTGAGTATATACTACATTACCCTTAAAAAGTGTAACGTGCTTTATTGAGTGTGTTCCCAAATAGAAAATGAGAGATATTATATTAAGTACCAGATATATAACGAATATATATTATGTATATATATATCTTATATGTAGATAAGTAAGATGGATACGATATTACATATATGTATACATATGTAAAGATTCTAAAGAAAAGCCATTACTTTTTCATGCGGAAGATTACCAGTAATATTATATGGTAAAGTAGGATATGTACGTAATAATATTATAATATGTAGTATTAGTATGGTATGAATTGAATACAAATTTCATTTTATTAAGACTTCTTATTTGAAATTACTTAAGAAATGTAGCCTTGAAGCCTTCGAAATTCCTTGTTGAAAGAGGGACTTTCAAATAATCAACAAACTTGTCTTTTATTCACTTCAAAAGAAGGTTCAACCTACGAAAAGATGAAAAAAGCGCAAGAAATTTTAAGCCTTTTTTACCAAAAAGATCTAATCTGATTCGTTTTATGGAATAATAAAAATCATATATTTTTTAATCATATGATATATATAACATAACAATTCATCCTAAACCTATATATTTATCAGCTAATATCAATATAAAAATACATATAAATGTATTACTTATAATTTTATAATACATAGTTTACTTATACGTTATTAATAAATACATTATAGTTAGTTATGGAATATATATTAAAGCTCCTGTTTATATGTTAGACTTTACCTTAATATGAAAATTAACCGACTGTACCAAATTTGTATTTTTGAAACTTTACAATTTGGACTTCATTAATTTAAATAGAATTGTCATGTGAGATCAACGAGAATTTTCCCTTATATGGCTCAGTGAAAGGTTCTTAGTTGGAAATAAGAAAATTTAAAAACATATTAGCAATTAATGTTTTGAGTCTAATGAAAAGTTTAATCTTGCCCACGTAGTTTTGACTTGGGAATTAATTCATGTGAATGCTTTTCGTTTTATGAAATGGAACTCACAGGAAGTATGTATGTATACTGGGTATGTATGTAATACTTTTGTAATATTAGTTATATTCTTGTTTCATCTCCTTAATGGTGTGGAAATATAAGACATCGATGTGTTGAGGTTTCATTTTACAAAAGTACTTTACACCAAGACCGCAAGTTTAAATCTTTGCCTTGGAGCTGTGGGGGATTTATCGCCATCCACGAGCTTCAAATTGTAATTAAAGTAGTCCGGAAGAATCAGAAATGTGAGGGTGGGAGATCTCCTTTCCGTTTCATATGGATTCCCTTTCAATCATTTTACCAGATTTTGAGGTCAAGGAGGAAGGAAGGCGAAGACAGAACCAAAATGGCATTGTCATCAACGAATGTGTTAAAACGGTGGTTCGTCTTCCTTTAGCAATCCAATGGTCGGAGGTTTGAGAAAGCGAGTCTTCAGCCTGCGCATGGTGGAAAACGGTGGCAAAGATGCCCGGCTCTCGGATTATTCCTTTGATTCGGATTCAAAGTTTGAGGGCCTCTTGAGAAACACCTAAAGAGAGTTGAGGTTCAGCGACTTTTTCACTTCAGCGAGAAGGTGAGTCAGTTCAAATATCTTTCATATTACATAATCTACCTGTACTATATCTAAACATTGGGGGAAATGGAAGGTATAGAATCCCATTACCTATTTACTACTTCAAATCTCATTTTCCCCAACTTTTCCTCTTTGTCGAAACGCTTGAACAATGTTTGCATTCTCATGGAAATTGTTCATACGAAATACGACGTTCTTTAAAAGTATAAGTAATTTGAACAAAAGAACAATTTATTTACATTGGGAATAATTAACATACATTTTAATTTAACTACTTTTATACTATTAAAGTAAGAATTTGCATTCAGAAAATTAATGACATTTTTTAAATCATCAAAAAATATTTTTTGATTTCTTAAATACAAGTATTGTATTATATAGGTAGTATTTGTATTTAACAAATCTTACATGTTATGAGTATGTTCTAAAAGGGCTAATAATAATTAAATAATAAAAATAGTATTATTAGTATTTATCCATGATGGATACATGATGTATAGTATTTGGTTAATGTTAACTTTCATTCAAGGCTCTTTTACTCAATTTCTTTCTTTCAATTCAAATCTCATGAGATTTGAATAACGTAGATTAGATAGAAATAGTTAGTCTTTTGGATGACTTTCTCCAATTTTAACAATTCTGTTCAAGTTTCCCATTCTCTTCCCAATTCCAACGTGGGAATTTCCTTGGGAGAATTTCTTCTCTTTTCCTCCCAACAGTGACAATCCCAACAGTCATTAATTATTAATCCTATCGGTCCTCAATGGAATGGTTTGAAAAGAATGGGTCAAATTCTCCATCACTTCTCAATCACCTCTCTAATTCTTAATTACACCAATTATATACAAAACGTAATTAAAAACTTATTTTGCAATTTAAGCCTAAAATCGTAAAATTTTTCACAGTATAAAAATGGTAGGTTTACTAAATACATAAATTATACCAATTGGAGCACAATACTTCCATTAGATCGATATTAAAAGTTTTATTACTATTATGTTTATGTATAATGAATACAAATAGTTTCAAACCTAAATGTAACTAGATTTAATATACATTATATTACATACATTATGTATGATAAGTATAATGTAATACATGTAGTATTCTAATAGGAAAAAGATGTCCCAATGTTTAAACGAAATGTTTGAGAAAAAGTTGATATCATTTGAGACTTCAAAAGTAACTTTATTTTGACCAAGCTACGTTTCTTTTAAAAAAAACTTTGGAACAATTCTTTAAGAATTTGGATTTTTGAATACAAAACTGTCAAGAAACATATTTTGTTGAAAAAATGACAAAGACTGATTGCGCAATAATTTAATACTTTTTACGTGGGAAGTTGGCTATTATATTTACAATAACAATTTTTTAGTAAAGAAAGAATTAATTTGATAACTTTAACAATAACATTGTAGATTTTTGTAAAGTAAACTTTTAAAAACTTGAAATTATCAATGTGTTTAATAAATACTTTGAAAACATGGCAATCTGTACATGTACTCATCTGTACAGATCTGTATATGATTAATTTGTATTAAACATACATATACTGAAGAAAATTTAAAATAAAAACTGGAAAGTAATTAAAGGTAGGAGTGGATGAAAGTTGTTATAGAGATAATTGAGTATATCAATTCCAGATCCTTCTAATGAGTGTGAGATAGGAAATGTATTCTTTTGAACCTTGTTTAATCCACACTGCAATAAACTGGTTCCCATATCAGAATGTAATTGAAATTAGGGCTTTTCTCTCCAGTGAAATGAAAGAAGATGGGTGGAGAGGAAATGAGGTGAGGGCTGTGAATGTAAAATTCATGAACCCACAAAGTTCATTTCAGGGTGTCTGGGCGGAATTAGAACTGACTGAGCAGATTTCTCCTTCACAGTTTTAGCTCAAATCTTCACGAGTTCCACTACAAACCAAACCATCAAATAATGTGTGGGAAAATTTATTTTAGAAAGGTTGTCAAAAAACCATTTTCAAAACTCTACATTTATTATTTTCATTCTCCCAAGTTGTTTTTGACAAATAATTTGATCACAACATCCTTTTATATTAATAGTTTTATAGTATGTAGGTATTTATAGGTGTAGGTATATTATAATATATACACTAATACACGCTTAAATCTCTTTCTTGAATATATCTTTAGGTTAGGTATTTATATGTATAAGTGCAATATTGCATTCCTTGTTTCATCAAGTTTCAATAATTTGATCAGCTCAAGAATTTTATCAAGAAAAATATTTACACAAAATAACTAAATATTTTTATTTATTATATTAAAGACGTAAATGATTTTATGGAATCTAATGAATGAAAATTGTAAATAAGTCCAATTGCCAATTAATTGAAGTGATTCATTTTCCCATATGTTGTAGTATATAGCATTATAATGCTTTGAGACTTTGTAATTGAGACTTTGCAATTCAACACAGTAATTGAGAATTTAAAAGTTTGGATTTCTCCATGTGGAATTGTATTAAACGATAAAATAGAGCGTTCGAATTGAATTATTTTTGACTCAATTGTTTTCAAGCCCAAGTACTCAATATTCCCATATTCACCTCGTCTTTGAGGATTGGAAAGAAATAGATGCTTGTTAGGTTACGATTACGACACTCGAGAGAGTCCCGAACCCAAACTCCATTTCTATTCTTTTAGAACTTGAATACTAAGGAGCTCAAACATTACATAGGTACAAATGTAAGTATATAATACACTACAGGGTCCCTCTTAATGTTTTGCTTCTATTCGAATATTTTATTAAGTTTTATTTTGTTAATTTAGATTTTTGTAAAAAGAAAGGATCCTAAAAAGGTTATCAGTAATTTGGGCTAAAGCTATTAAAACTTGGTTATATTTACTAAAATTAATTTTTATCTTAGCAATTATAAGTAAACAATATCACCAGTTTTATAAAAAGAACAAATCAAAAACAGGAATAAATAATTTTAATTAATCAATCAATCAATATAAAAAAATTAATATAAAATAAATCCTCGATTATTATATAACAAATAAATAAATTCTTTATACAAACATTGGTCTTTACAGTATAAATGTTAATATAAATGAATATTTTATAAGATTAAGGGTTAAACTAAGTATTTTAGCATTTTGTTGGGTCATCAATCATGGGTCAAAAGTCCGCTAAAAATAAATAATGAAGTTATTGTACTTGATAAAAGTTAATTAAATATTGTTTATTAATAATAAATTAGAATATACCCCGAGTCACTGTAGAAGTGTTAAGAATGTTCATGTAGGTCAGAGTCGTTCTTTTAAGTTTGAAGAGCCCGGGATTCTTTTTATATTGTCCAAAGAACATTACAAGTGCAGTAATGTGAGCACAACATCCAAGGATACGATTTCCGATTTGGTAAAAACAGTAATGCTGAGTAATTGCTTGATATCCGGTTTTCCTGTTATTTATTTGAACGTAAACTTTTCGTGTCTTAGCTCCAAAAAACATGAAGAAATTGTCGTTAAAAAAGAAGGGCATTCTGTTTGTTCACATCAAAGAATCATCGTCTCCAAGCTTATGTTCAAGACAATCTTTTGCAATTCTTGTTTGGTAAGTGCCAAGAGTAAAGTCAATCATGTCGTTTGTCGTCATAACCGGAATGACATTCAAATCATCGTTTAATCCAATTCGCCATTCACTGTTTGATCCTTTTATTTTTGGATTTTGTACTTAATAGATTCCTTTTATTTTGTTGTACGAGAGCCAATTCGACAACACGTTCGATCTTCCGAATCTGCAAAGAGCTTTTTCCCATACATGTTACGAACAGCTGCAATGATTCGGACAATCTTTGCGAGTTTGCCAGTTTGGACATATGGAAGTTCAACGATAGAGCTCAACATTTGAAACTTTTTGATTGATCCATTTGCGGTCTCACCATTGTGCATTTTTGGCTCACGTTAGCCTGTTTGGTAGTGAATTGTTCTTGGGACAATAACTCGGGCATAATAAGTTTGGCTTCGTGTTCGGCTGCCTCAATCAAGATCTTTGCAATCTTGAAAGCCTAAATAATAATAATAATTTATTAAAAAGATTTCAAATTAATACAGTATTCATTTTGTTTTAAAGATATTGTCTATTCAAAATGAATTCAATATTAGCATATAAATAATAATTACCGCGATCAACAAGATAAATATCTCCTTTTTGTCTAAATTTTTCGAATCCTTCACATTCATTCTTTATCTTGTTATAAATGCCAGAATCGTTGTTACTCCCATTGGCCAGCCATACTCCAGCGACATCAACAATTTACTCGTCAAGTGCAACGACCATCATTGGTTTCAAGAGGTTCCTTTTCTTTTGTCTTGAGTATGTCTCCCTTTGAAGGTTCTGGTTTCTTGATTTTTGAATAAATATGTAACTTCCATCAATTACAAGGGCAACTTCTCCTGAAGGAATTCCAAGCAGCGTTTTGACAAATTGAGGAGTGTGCTCTTCAATTATTTGTTCGCGAGAAATGTGATGAAATCCTAAGGATTGTTTCACAATGCTTCCAGTAAGAACTTTAATGACTAGAAATTGTGATACTCACAAGGACTTGAGATGAAGTCTTGAATAAAAGAGCAAGCAGTTTTTGGGAGAGGTATAATTTAATTTTTATCATGAAGACGGCCAGATCTTCCCGTGAGGATCGATTAAAATTGTTTTGTATATTGGGTCTCTGCTCAATCCGACAAGTAACTTGTAGTCATCATTATTTAGATTGCTTGACTCCGAAAAGTTGTAGAAACAATCTGAAGATTTTTGATTTTCACTCAGTAATAACAAAAATGTTTCAATTTCCTCTGCTGATAGTTTGACTTTTGTCTTGAACGCAATGATTCTTTCTAAGGATTCTTTATTAAAACAATTGTCAATTGTAAGGTGCTCTTTACATATACGATTTTTCATTGGGACGTATTTCTTGAATGTCCATACTTGTAGAATGGCAGATTTTAAAACTCTCGAACGTCCATTTTCCGAACAAATGAAACACTTTGACACGAAATGCTTGAATTAGATGAAGATGGATTGTTGATGGATTTGATGTTTGGCAATGGATCCAGTTCAACCTCGTTCGATTCCGTATCATGGCTTGTCTCGTCACTATCAAAAAATCCTGTCCTGTCAACGATCTCGTATAAATCCGTATCACTTTCAACATCACTCAAATCTTCTGATGAATATTGAAAAACTCTCATTTGATGTTCAATGAAGTTCCCAGAAGTATATGCTGAATGCCAACTATGCAAGCCATTCAAAACAACTTGACCTTGATTGAAGTAGGATTTTTGAAACGATCGGAAAATGTAAGTTACTTGATTCGAGATAAAAAGCTTTATTCTTCTTGGATTCAACCCCAAATAGAAAATCTTCCGATAGAATGACCTAAAATGGAATTAATTTTATAATTTGAATTATTATTTGATCATAATTTTATATTTATCATTTGAATTGATTATAAGATTAAATTTTACGCCATTTTGTTTAAGAATGTGAATCCATCTGACATTTGAACCCATTTCAAATAAGATATCAAAATCAAAATTATATGCTTCAATGCCGGAAGTAATTCGGATAAAGATGAATCTTGAGTTTGTCATTTCTAGGTGGGTTTTAAGATTCTCATTGCGATTCCTGGTAATTTCGAGTTTGTTGGCCAATTTTACTATTTCATCGTCTCCATTCATGGTGCAATTGTTCTCGTTCAGCTCATTGGTTTCTCCTTCATACTAACGAAATAGGCATTTAAATATCTTTAAATAATGATTAATTTTAATACAATTATTAAAGTAAATAATAATTACGAAAAATATGAAAATGTTTAAAATACAATGGTGGTTAATACCACCATTGTATCAATTGTATCATTGATTCAATCTTCCTCCGTTTTCTACTTTTTGCCAATTTCCCTACTATCGGTTTGACTTTGTTCCTAAAAAATTTAGATTTATTTGATTGTAAATATATATTAAAGATTTAAATATTCATAATTTTTAAAATCATTTATATTAAGTCAATTAATCAACTTACCAAATGGACCTGACGTTCATTGAAGTTCTTTGTCCTTGTCTTCTGAGATTCGTTTCAACGTGATTGAGAAGAACAAATGGCAAGACTTACAGACTTCTCCTTTCCGGTTATTCTCTTTTTGATGAATTTCTGATTAATTCGTCTTTATTCACATTATTTACTCTATATATTCGACCAGAATCAATAACAAGTGTACACAAACCACAATAGCCTACTGTCATTTTAGTTAAATGGAGTTTAATGAGGAATCTTTAGAGAAACTTTAAATAAAGTGAAAGGAAAAATTTTTAAGATTTTTAGAACGTGAAAGTTGTCATTTGTAGCTTGTTGCCAATGACTTACCCTTTTTGAATCTGCAAATTGAATTTTCTTTAAGTAATTCTTAATCATAATTATTTAATTAAAAAAAATGCTTAAAAACAAAGCATGCCATCATTTTGCATTTACCCAATAATGAAAGATAATGTCTTAATCTATTAAAAAAATTAATAAAACTCACAGAAATTCATTGGGTTATATTTTTCCTATACCGTTACATTTTAAGTCCTATATATTTACATGCATTTGTATCCCTTGTGTTTATAATTTACGTTTTGGTTTAAGAAATGCCATCAGGCTATAAATTATACAATTTGCGTAATAATTCATGAGCAATAAGATGTGTAAATTTTATTAAAATCGTACAATGGTTTCCATTAATAAAATTTGTTAGAAATCAAGCCCGGTTCTCTGGTAAATTTTATAGATTTATGGAGAAATATTTTTGAAATCATAAATAATTTGTTCAATTGGAAAAAGGATTTTTAACACATTTGAAAAGATATGGAAAGCCACTAAAGGAAGAAATCCGTATTGTTGAAAGCTGAAACTAAACATTTTATAATATTTATGATTTATCAACATCAATTTTCTCATGTAAATAAACTAACGCTATTCATAATGTACATTCTCGTCGATCACTTTGTGTATTTTGATAATGGGAATTTCATAAAGTGTAGAATTCAATACGTATAGGTATATTAAATGTAGTGTCTATAGATTGTTATTGGTGGATATTTAAATTAAGCAATTAAGAATTCAATTAAGCTTCATCGAGTGGTCTTTTTAGTGTGTAAAGGAAATGGGGCTTATTTTGTTATTTTAAAAACTTTGAAGTTGATAGGAAGTTAAAACAATTTTCAATGAAAAATTATTGAGTTGTTAAACACGGCTATTGAAACAGAAGTGATTGAATAAATGAATTCACATATGAACCTCTCTGTGTACAATCTTATTATGTCAAGGGAAAAAGTGAATTGAGGTTAGACCTCTCAAATGGAGGAAATTTCTATAAAATTGAATTTCAGATTCCCCCTAATGGGGTTTGCAAAGTGGAGAACTTTCCTGATTTACTGATCGAAGAAACCCTTCCTCATAACCGCCCAAATATAATGGTTCTTGAGAACCCGTAGTTCCCCTGATGAGCTCCAAGGAATAAATAAAATAATTTATTACATGCATCAGATATGACAGTTGTGCAATTTTCGTCCATATAACTCCCACCGTCTTCACCATGTAGAATATAAATCAATCTGAATGTATTTTGGGAAGTAATAAGTATTACGTATCATGAGAGTTACACAATCCTCACATTACCTAATGCCCATGAACAAAGGGATTCAAATGATTGAGTGTGAAAAGGATAAAATATATTTATTAACCAGCACATAAATGACAAATTTTGACTTTCAAGTTCGCATAAGTTATTTCTTTCTCTTCAATCTACATTTACTCGTGGTTGAATAAACCCATGGAATAAAAAACAAACATTATCTCCTTAAGTCCACAATGTTGACTCCGCGATGAAGAAATGGAATTTTTTTTATTTTTATGGAAGGAGATGGGTCAAACTGTGATGTTCTTTATTCAACTTTCCATGAAACCGATTTCTCATTTGTCAAATCGGGAATGAGAATTGAAGAGGAAAAGTTTTTCTTGTGGAGTTGAAGAGGTTTGTCTTATTTTCATCATCTTTTCACTTCTTCATTCCGCTCTCGGTTTGGAGATGGAAACTGAGGTTCTTGGACTTCTCCGCACGTTCACAACTCACCTGATAAATATCTTCATCCATAAATCCCGAAGATCAATCTTCATTTCGACATTGTTTACTCCGCCATTCAATGGTCGAGGTCTTGATTTAATGTTCAATACATAGAAAGTATTCATGAATTCATATGTGCACCTTTTTTGTAAGAATTTCTCCATTCAAGGGCAACTGTCCTTATCGTGTCGCTCAATAGTTTCGGACTTTTCCACTAAACCTCCTTTTGTAACGAGGCTTAAAAGTGGACCGAATTTCTCTTCATCCCACATCGAACCGAGTGAGTAATTGAGCTCAGGAGTTTATTACACGGAACCAGAAACCCAAAGGGACCTCGGGTCACTCGGGAGACATGTTTAGTCAAGAGTGAACCTAAGGGAGTCTTCCGCTAGATGAGCCACTTTTGATTTTCCTCTTCAAATGGGCCGTTCGGAGCTCAGAGAGCTACTTTCTCCCCTTTACAACCCCCGTAAAAATTGAGTGAAATTACAGGGGAAATGAGAAGAGTTGTCAACTTATGCACAAACGACCATTATTGATTCAAAATGTTAGATGGGAAAAATGAATCTAAGGATCCAATTCTGTCACCTCCCCAGTTTGTAGAAATCTGACAAGAGAGAAATGATTTGTAAGTACAAATTGCGAGCCCAATAATTGTCCTTAATTAAAAACCAACCTTGTTCTCATCCAGAGTCAATAGAGCTCCTACGAGTTTGGAATCCAAGTCAAATTGGAGTATATAATTGGTTATAGAGGATCCTCAAGGAGGAAACGAGTCGTTAGGTGAGAGTCAACATTTCCCAAACCACAAACCTTACTTGAGTTGGATTGAAGTGGGTGGGAATTGGATTACTCCGCCATTGCTGTTTCATTCCAAATTGGACTCTGGCGTTGTTGGGTGAAGAAAGATTATTACCAAACCTCACCTTGCCCTTTTTTTCGCATTTAAAGCTAAAAGAGGAAGAAGACAGCCGTCGCCATATGACGGATAGGGAGACATCGGGAAAAGTTTGAAAAAGAAAAATCATCCATTCTTTGACTGTTGCTTCGATTGTAAGCAAACGAAGAGAGAAAAAAAGTCTTGGTGAGCATAAAAAATAATAGGTTCATACATAGATGAGGAATCTCAACTTTTGGGGATTCATAAGGTCCGAAGATATTCGGAGCGGTTGGGAACAGCCGACGTTCTTCACCCCGCTCATGTTCAACTCGTTATTACACAATAAAATTTATTAGAGAAATTCTTTTCCAGTCTTCGCCCTCGCATATGAGGATCTTCCCCCTTGATATAAAACATATAAAATGTACAATATATAGGTCATGAGAAATGTATGCACATTTCCCCACACTTCTTTGTTTATATGGGAAAGTAAGAAGAATTTGTTTTCAATTTGTTTGCCCCATTTTCCTATTCAAAGTTCTGTCGAATTTAAAAGACATCAATAAACTCATTTCATACATCTTACTTAAAAAGGTCAAAGAAGGTCAAATGGGTCAAAAGTGATCCTGAGGAATGATCTACAAAAGATCTTTTTCTTCACAAGGTATCTTTGGGGTGGGGGGAGGGAGATTAAGAACCGGGTGAAATAAATTCATTTGACAGCGTGTGCTTACTGAGCTTCCGCTTTCTTAAAGCTGCCGTGATCCATGGCTTCTAATCCAAACTTACGAATTTAGATGGAGAGATTCGAAAGGGATCTAAACGTTTGATTTGAATGTAAATGGAAAAGGACTCCACTCCTTTTCGTCACCTTTATTTCACCATATTTGAGATCTATTTGAAATCTCTTTTCCTTCCCAATGTTGAAGAGAAGGGCAAATAAATTTGGTTTACATAGAAAAGGCTCAAAAGACCCAAAAGAAAGAATCCGTGTGGTTGGACATGTTGGAGAAAATCTTCCCTGTTTGACTTCTCCTTCAACCACAAAGCGAGAAATAAATAAATAGGGAAAGTTTAGAAAATTAAAACCCCTTCGATTCCGTCTGGAGTTGGTTTGAGAAGGGGCGACAATGGAGAAATCCGATTAATAATCCTCCTTCAACTTTGAGATAAATAGGGAGAGACGCGGGGGAGTCAAGTGGTCTGGGAATTACGGGTTTTATTTGGCCCCGACGTTGTTTGGGGTCGTTCACTCCCCAGGAAGGGTGGGAGTGGGCTTCAATCTCATTCACGAGCTCATCCACCGAAAGATATGAGATCTCAGTTGGTCTTTGCATATATTAAATCGCCCATTCATAATAATAAAAGAGATAAATCAAGTTAAATGACTTCTTTTTCAACGTACGTGAGTTTGGCGAAGGAGGAGCAGATGGATTTTCCAGATGAGGAGCGACGTTGGCGAAACGCCGGCGGCCTCAACAAATCCTGTTATCAGCCCTATGTAGACAAAAACGAGGTTTGGTGTATACAAAAGTGTATTCTTCACCAACTGCCCGTCTTCGAGGGATTTCCTTCCTTGGTACAGAATGAATAATAAAGGTTCAATCTGAGATTTGAGTTGCGTGGGGAAGGAGAAATTCATTAAAGAAGGCCTTCTTAAAGGATCTGTTGGGGACTTAACCTTCTTCCAAAGGAGTTGTATCTGTTGCCTCTGAGGGTGTCGTCTCATTACACGCCCTCCCACCAAAACCTCCGACACTCTCAAACGTCCTAATCATACAGATCTCCTAGGGGACTCGAACCAATCAAAAACTTCACATTAATAATCCCATCTCTCTCTCAATCACTCCCTTTACAATTCTTTTAAGAAAAGATTAATCAAATATCAAGTTATCAATAATTCCAATAACTATTTAAGGTATGTCAAACAATCAGATTAACTCCTGACCTTCAATGAAAATAAAATTACATATTTATGTTCATTTAACTTAACATTTAATTTAGATTACTTGACATTTCTTTAATGAAAACTTTAATAATTGATATTCGAATTAAAGCCATTGGAGTCAATTTTGAAATAAAGTTAAACTTCATAAAGATTGAATGAAATAAATTGGTTGTACTAATTTAGTGAAACCTTTGGGATTGGGTCGGAAAAACGTCTTAATGAATCCAAATTACTGATTCTTTGTAAGACATGTAAGGAGCATTGGTTAAATGTACTATGTTTATAACTTCATAGAGTACATAGCTATCATATATGGCACATACATTTTGGTCTGTGCTTTTCCTGTAAGTATACTGATCCTTAGTTCACCTTAAGATACGAGAACATAGAAGTATAGCTAATTGGTTTCATTAAAGGAATAGAGTCTGCTAATGAGAATTTACTGTCTTGCATTGTGCCATGTCGCATGAGGTCTGAATTGTGTGAAATAATTGAAAGGTGGGTTTAAGTGTAAGAAAGGAATTATTCATTAAACTTCTAAGTCGTGATATTGTCAAATGGAAGAGAAATAAATACAGTTAAAGCTTTTTTATCTTGAGATTGTAAGCTCCGTGAGAAAGTGTTACTTATTTACTTACTTTTTTCCCTTTTAATGTCACTCACTTTCACTTTTAATCTTTATAACAATAACTAAAATAGTAAGTATTTTATCAGTAGGTGGTTATAATATATACGCAATATTCATATACATAATACATAATATTCTCGTTTGTATCATGTAAGTAATTTAGAGTAGTACTTGTACTTATAATACCAATGTATGTATAATACAAATAGAAGAAAAGAAAAAAAATTGCTTTAGAAATCTTAAAATCTTTCATGTACAGTATTGTACACATATAAATTTTTATTTTCTTCCTACGATTCACAATTCTTTAAAAAAGCATGCGATTATTAATTAATGCGATTGAATATCAAAAGAAATTTAATTGGGGTTTAAGTATATGTATAAATATATTATATTTATAATATACATATATTATATTATTAATTATTACTACCATATACAAATTTAAGCTCTAAGGAGACTAAGGACTAAGTATTATTCAAGTATTTATATTGAGAAAATTGTTATAATTAACCCTTTCCAACAAACGCCTTTTTTCCTCATTTATTTATCAACTTGCGAGTGTTAGTAACTAATAATTTCATAAAATGCAAAGAAAATAATTACTAAAGTTATGGAAAGCATAGTGATCATTTGCAGTTTACATAACATTTCAAAATGGTCACTATGCTGTCCATCTGCGCGTTCCCTGTTTTCTATAAATTGGTCACTATGATGCTCACGTGCATCCGGAAGGGTTAATATCATTCTGAAGAAATGGGGAAATTATGGGAATTTAATTGAAATCGAAATTGAAATATAATTTTCTCTTTCCATCTAACTTTTGTTGGTTAATGAAAGAGAAAGATAATTAAACGGAGAGTATTTCAGTCACTGGATAAACTTCCATGGTAGACTTCCTTCAAATAAAATACAAATGATTTGCTTTCGGTCCACTTTCTCCAATTACCCTTTGTATGAGAAGAAGAGGAAATAAATAAAATGGAGCGGAAGATCCTTGAACTGTAGAACAATAAGACTATTTTACACGGTAATCACTTACGACCACGACGCTATAAACGTCGTGGTCGTAACGGACCCATACAAAGTTTTTATAAATCCTTAAAGCCTAATAAATGAACAATTTACATTTCCTTCTTTCATTTTACACCAACACGAATCTTCAATCATATTTTTATCATCTTTTTTATTAAAATATCTATTAGACAATATTTACAAACTTTGGCACTTTGCTTTTTAAAAAATTAATATAAACATAAAGGTTTGATGTCAATATGTAAATAAGGTGTTTTATTAATAAATAATACTAATTTAACTCAACATATGATACATACATAACATGTAAATATTTATGATCTATTTACTCCTAGAGACAGGAAATAAAATTTCTTTTTTGTGTATTTTTCCAGGCTCACTTTCCTCAGTCAGCCATTGAAGACCTAAATTAAGATTTCTAGCAATATATGGTAAAGTTTTAATTTCATTTGAGTATTAAATTAAATTCATACATGTAAATAATCACTTTTACAATTTATATGAATGTTAATTATGCAAATTTAAATATGATTAACTATTATAATATATAATAACTTAATCAAATTGTCAACTGAATAAAATATCTTAAATTTAGTATTATAGTTTCACTAAATACGAAATCTGTATAAAGTTATAGATGTTGAATGATAATATGCCTTGGATATTTTTATTTCTCAATCCTTTCATTTAATTTCGACTTGAAGGATTTTGATATTGTTGACAATTAAATTTAATGAAAGGAAACCAGAGAAGCAATTGGCATTTACCACCAATAAAGTGAAGCTAAAGGACACTTCAGTGGCTTATTTTTCTTCTGAACAGGGGAGAAGAAGATGAAATTAAGCTGTTCAGCCTTTCAGGCTGGGAGCTCCTACGCTCAGAAGATATTGAGTGGACACATGCAGAATTACGGGGCGACGAGCTCAACTGCCGCCACTTCAAACACCGGCGAATCCACCCATGGCCTCCTTATGCCTACATGGAAGGTCAGAGATCATTTGCTCAAATTACCCTTTAATTCATATACAACCGTGTATTTAATATATATTTATATTGACCCACAGTCAAACATTTCCTATTACTTTCACTATTGCTAATAATAACTACATACGATTACATATTACGTATTAAGTATTTCACATAAATGTTTCACAGATCATATTTTATGGGTTAATTTCGCCTTTTATGAACTCGAAAGGAACTTAGGGCTATTGTTATTTATATTGGTATAAAACTCATGTCCACAGTCATAAAACATAATGGAATTTTAAGAAATCAATTATTACCTTTTTACTTTAACTTGACACTTTATTAATACATAAACTTTCACATAAGTTTTTTATTTGATAAAATAATATCAATTGATGTCTAACATAAAAGTTGCAATTTAATTTTTTATTAAATTGAAAATGGAGGTGAAATTGTTGAAAATAAAGGAGGAAAATCTTATTTTACTTCCTCTCTAACATTCCATCTGAGTGAGTGAGTTGACAGTGAATGAATGATTAATGAGAAATGTGGTGAAGGTGAAACTGATTGTATTAAGACTAATTTACTGGGGTCTTACAAATGTTGAATTCGCTCCTCTCAGACTTAATTTATTAATTGATATAAGTTTGTATAAGGTTCTTATAAAATATTATATATTAGATGAGTAATGTCGCAGAGGCCATACATAGTCGATCAAAGGAGGAAGTCTTGAGGTTGTGAAGAGAGTGAGATATGGATGAGGCATTCGGGTGGAACGAAGTCACATAAGAACCTTTTATGATTCCCTCCTTTACTAATGGTCCCTCAACATAAATAACCGATTTAATCTCCATTATAATACCAAACAATTCAATCTATGAAGGAAACTGCCTTACAGCCATTTTCGAGAGAATGATGAAATGAACCAATCGGCGCCTTGGCCTTTTATCCCCATTATTTATCCATTAAAACGAAGCCACCGTTCTGATTTTTCCAAATTTACCTTAGGCGTTGATCGTTGATACAAAAATCCAAATCGAAATTGTGATTGGAAATTAAATTCCGAAATTCTGAAACACAATTAATATTTTATTTATCAAATTGTAAAACACCAATTATTTATGTTATTCAAATATATAAATAATTTTTTATGTATTTGAGTTTTTAACTTTTATACATATTTTTTATTAAGTATTATAGATTTTAAAACTACAAATTATGTACACATATCATAATTTGTTAATTAAGTTACTAATAAATTATTATACTTATGATTTAAATATTTATAAAATTTAGCTAATAAATAAGATTTGCATTAATACATGCTTTCTTATATTGAAGAACATCAATCTAAGTCAGTGGCGATTCTCTTCAAGTGCGGTGTCAGAGATTGTTCACAATATCTATATTTCACAAGTATATTAGTACCTATCATATGTAATAACTACACATAATGTATGTATACCTATATTATCTTCTAACATTAGGATTAGCAATGATGTCACATTCAGAAAATGGGGATTTGCATTTTGAGGTTGAAAGACGCGCGTCCAACTTTGCTAGATAATAAAGGCTGACTCTCATCATTTCCTTTACATAATATACATACCGTATATATATACATATAGGTATAGCACGTATATTTTAAATAGACTTTCCACTCCTTTATAAAACCACTTCACAAAGTGTATCAAGCATTCATTATCATTGTTATCATGGACAAGACGTTATCAAATTCAGACTCGGCAAAATGACAGAATCCATTTTCCCTTAAACAGATTTATCTTCACCTTGGCAAAGATTTCCTTAAATCATTTGTTGTTAAGTGTTTGAGTAATTTGATGACCAGAATAACAAAATTTGTGTACCCAAATATGTAAGTACATGGGTACATTGTTTACTAATTATAAAGTTAGCATTTTATATGTATAAATTATTATATAAATGTTTTTGAGCTTTCGCTTTGATTTTATACGATTTTTCTATTATTATTATAATACATAGAAGTAAATATAATGTGTGTATTATATGGATAGCTATGTACTATTATACGTATCAATACAAAAGTACAAAATCATATGTATGTATCTTATATAGAAACATATAAAATGTCATTTCATTGGAATGCAATGGAAAAATTTGATCGATTTAAAGTACCGGCGATGGTCCCGAGATTTCCCGTCTCTTTGTATGACCAACGCTTCACTTCCTCTTACTTTTTTGTCTATTAAAAAACCCGGGCAAATTTTTTTTCTGTTCCTCCTCGTCTTCGTCTCATTTTTCGAGTGTCAAAAATAAAAAGAATTTTCTTCACGTCCAACTGCTCATATTTACCTTATAAATACAATTCGACTTTTATATATTCATTAAAACAACTCAAGTTCTAATACTTCAATATACCAAATAAATAGATTATTTTCACCAAACTATGTGAATCTCAGAAACTTGTGCAACAAAGCGTTTCTAATGATTAATAAATTTATATTAATGTAGTTTACATTAAATTTGCATGCATTGGTTCACAAGATATCATAACTCTAAAAGGCCCATATTGACCGTTAGGTTGGGTTAGGTTAGGAAACAACCGAGGTCGTTTGGGTGGAGAAAGTAAACAGAGGAGGAGAAGCATTATGGTTCTTCTCTGGAGGGAGAAAAAGATTTTATTTATAATTAAAGTGGAGGTAATTTATGATTTTATCCTCTTCAGTGACAATTTAAGTGTGAACCTTAAAACGCCAAACATTCGGGCCATTTGTCAAAGGAGTCGAGGTTGTTTGGAAATTTCAATTAATTTACTCAAAGAATATTAATGGGGTCAATTTGTATTGTGTCGTTGAGCAACCCCAGTCTTTGGTCGATTGAGATTGAAAGTTCACGGTAGAAGATTTTCCTTCATCTGCCTCAAGAAACATCAAAGATGTGACAATAGAATTAAGGAAACAGACCCAGCTGGAAAGAAAATGAAATGATAAAGGTAGGATTCAACATAACTCGACATCTCATCTCCCCATTCTCTTCTTTTTACAGAGATTTCAAGTATGAACTGACTGACTGTCAGATCTATAGAAACCAAAAGGTAGGATGGACAATTGGAACTTGTTTTCATTCAAAGGATTGATTCCAGTTAGGGAACGTTCGTAAATCAGTTTACACAAAAAAATCGGCATTTTCACTCCCTCCCCCTTTTTCTGGTTAAGGTTCTACTTATAGTTGTAAGTACTAATAGAACCCCATTTTAGTAAAGTGTGAGTTGATTTATTTACGTTCCCTTATAGGAATTCCTCCCTCAACGGAGACCAAAGCTCTTCTTCAATGAGTTCCCAATGAAGAAGCTTAAGAAAGTAATGTGATGTGTAAGCAAAATGAAGAAAGAACCTTTTCCAAGAAGGAAAATATTTGCTGAACAAAAAGAGCTTCAACGAAATCAATGAGGTTTCTTATGCAACGGTTTTCCCCTCTTACATTTAATACAGTAAAGGAGTGAAAAGGGTGGAAAAAAATCACTGGCTTTTATACATTTAACTATGGTCATGGTAATAATAAGAATCACATTTGTAACTTGTTCATTGTTAATAGAATATTTGGACTGTTTCCAATATATGGAATATATGGGATTTATAGATATAAATCCTTCTTTTATTGAAGTGGGAAGGATTAAAAGTTATATTGGTTATAAGCTCCTTTCTCCTATTATTCTCTCTCTTATACTTACATTGGATGGTGTGAAGGGTGGGAAGATTAAGGAAGAAGGAGATCAACTTCGCCAGGCGGACAAAACTTGAGGACAAAACTTGAAAACTCTCAGCCAGATGCCCGTCTTCTCCCGCATTTACTCACCGAAAGATCAATACGGCCTTCTAATAATACCCCGTTGCTCAACGTTCCCAAGAGTCAAAATCCTCCTAACCGGCAAAATCCTCATAATAACAAAATAGTGGTAAAAGGATACTCACAATCCTCACCAAACTAATTTTAAATTATTAGTAAATACCAATATATTAATAAAAAATTCTAAACTTGATGAATAATAAAATACCAATAGTATTTATATTTATATATATATATATATATATATTTATATATATATAGTAACATACCATACATATTAAGTATGTACTTTCTTTAGGTTTGATTGATTTTCAAAAATATTAATTTATTTAAAGAGTAATATATAATAAGTATTAAGATGAAACTTAGCATGCGACATAATTAAGTACATAATTTTATAATTAATATCAATTATTTTTGAAACGCATTTGAACACGCGAGAACCACATGTTAATTTCTCAATGACGGTGAAATTCTTCAACTTTCAACAACTCACGATGTAAAATTGCGATGTTAACATAAAGCTAAAGGGTAACAATCTTCAATGTTAACTTTCTAATTTTCATGATCATTTAATACATTATGTTATGTACGTACTTTTAACTTTGACTCAATTATTGGGCAATTAATTATGCAAATTTACCATTTGGCTCTTTGTACAAGTATTTTGGTGAAAGTGTGACAGCGGTGCAGGCCATGTGACACATTGCAGTGTCTTTATTTTTTAAACAGATTTCACCTCAAAGTCTCATATTGTAAATATGTACATAAAGGGAACAGCGTGTTCTCCCAATGCCCCCACAGCACAAGTGGAATCAAGATTTAAATATTGTTTTCAAATTTTTAAAGTGAAAGTAAAGAAAGGTTATATCAATCTTATGTTAATGATTTTTGATGTAAAACTATAAATAACACATGGGTGTATGAATATGTTGCCTAAAGGGAAAATAAACTTTAGAGTCTTTTTCTGAAATGCATACATGAAGTTTGTTAAGGTCTCAGGTCGACATTTGAGAAGGAGTCTCATGAATCATTCGAGCTCAGCTTCCTAATGACAGTAATGACACTTAATCCTCGTGCACTTCTTCCCCTCTTGGGACCATCACTCACTAACTTAATTCTTCTTTTTGGATCTTCTTCCACTAAACTTTTTAGATCTCTATTAACTAACGACCGGTCCAACCTAAGTAACTCACAGGCTTCTTTAAATTGTCAAATTTCAAATAAAATGTATCTTATCAAATAACAAATCTCTATTATCTTATTTCGAAAATCCTTGCTTTTTAATTGTAATGAACGGCAAACGACATTATAATTATTAGTTATTTTAATAAGGAAATTTTCTACCATTCACACTATTTAAATATACCTAATCAAGGTAATAGAGTGCCAGTTAGTAATATACATGTACTTAGGTAAGTATTATATGTGGATTATATAGGTAGTCAGTTTAAGGGTTAAATATGACCTACTTATTTACTCCCTATTAAGCACACTCTGACCCCTATACATATATGTAATATTACACTGATAAGATAAAATAATATTTGATCTATTAAAGTACACAATGTGATACTAAAGCGATTGCCTTGTCTTAATTAGCCTAATTGCTTAACAATTTCAAAAATGGGGCCCAAGATTGGCATAACTATTTCCAATGAAATGCAAAGCTCAACAAATAAAGAATTAAATCATAAAAATCGAGGAAATTCCAATATCAGGATATCTAGACGCGTACATAAAATCCACAAAGAAAGTATTTCCTTTTCCCTCATTTATAATCATAACAATTCGGAGAGATAAAAGTGGCTATTATATTTGAGAGTGAATGCGTGTATGGAAATGAAAGGATTGGGAAGAATGCAGAGGTAAATAAATTCAAGATAGGGTTGTTATGCAAGCCATAGTTTATGTCGACTATGGACACAATATATTAATATTTCCCATACATATTACATACATAAAGAATGGGGAATAATCGGGAGCATAACAAACTTTCTGTTCCCACTTGGTCAATTTCATCACGTTTTTGAGTTCAAATGTAAGGGAAGTATGAAGAGATTCATATGAGATCCACACGCTCATCTTTCTTATAAGACTGAGATGAGTCAAGTCTTGAACAAACGCATCTCGTTTCTCGGATGATACTAAATTATTCCGCTCCTAGCCTTTCTAATTTGCAAATGTTTGTACTCTTTGGGCTTCGTGGGTTTCTTTCTTCGACGAGTACTTGAGTCGTCATGGAACTAACGAGGCTTTTGTAAAACAGGAAGCTTTCATAAATGAAAAAGGGCCAATGTTTAAATCACCATCTAAAATAACCCTCAGAGCATTTCATTTCCAAAATTATGTGTATTAAATTATAAGAAAGATATTATTGCAACCGAGGAGCTTTAATGTATGTGTTCATGTGAGAACCATTTGAGACACTTCCAATTTCATTTTGGCCTCCTTTTTACAAATGTCGCTCATCTTTCTCTCTTTGGCCAACGCCAACTATTCATTTTCCCCTTATTTCATAAATGTGACCACATATATCGATTGTTTTCCCGATTTATTCCCAATGATTTAAGATTGTGGTTTTTCATTCAAAATGTTAAACTCATACAAATACACAAGAATGGGTTTTCATATGGAAACTTTTACAAATCAGAAGTCTCATTAGAAATCTAATTAGTAGATGTGAATGGTATATGATTTTCATTTAAATTAAAGTATAGAATTTCATTGTACTATTAATATTTAAAATATACAATTTGGAAATTCAAAAACATTAATTTTAATTTTTAATCAGATGGCATAGAATTTCGTTTTGAAAGCAAAGATTAATTAATTCTAAAACCATGTTTATGTTTTTACTATTTGCTAATAGTTTATTTAGGTAAGTTAATTTTAACTTAAAATAATTTAACAGGGACGTATGTAATGATATCCCAATTTACATACGTATCTACTACCACTTTATGTAGTATCAGTATCATATATTAAGATGAAGATTTTTTAAAATCTAATCTATAAATATGGTTGGTATGTAAAGTAGGTATGTAAATGGGAAATAAGCTTATCATAACTATTTTTGTATCCGGTATGCAGGTACCCTTATTTTTTGAAATTACATCCTTTACAAAGAAGAGAATTAAAATTTCAAATGAGTGTAATGTAATGTACAAAATAAATTCCTCCAAGAAATAAAATTCCTATTGTGTAATCCCTATCTGTATCAGTGTGTTATTGGTTATAAAGGTACAAGGGTTTTAGTTTTAATTAGTAGATGTAAAGAAAGAATTTAATTATTTTCCCCGTCATTCAGATTCGCACATTCTCAGTTCAATTTATTACATTCGAATGGGAAAAGATGTGAATTTAAAGTAGAAATCATTCAGTGGATTTACAAACTCCAAATTATTATATTTGATTCAATTTGTCAAAACGTCATTGTTGGTTATAATTTAGAGAACTGACGGTCGTTTGAATAAGAAATATGGAAGTGTAAGGAAAGGCAAAATGCATAGAAATTCCAACTGCCATTTAAAACATTTTCCCACATCCCTTTCCTTTCTTCCTGGTTTTGATAAATAGAAAAGGTGTATGGGTGGAGTTGGAAATCCAAAGTGCCCACTCGCTCACAATCTTCCCCGAATCTCAAACATGTGAACAAACCCTCGACCCAACTATGTATGATATATGACTCAAAAAGTTTTGAGAGATGGAAAGTAAGAAAATACAATAAGGTTTACAATTCCATACAATCCATTCTACAAAATCCATTAACTTCATTTAAAATTATATTTTTTATAATGGACATCAATATAACATGAACGATGAGTTTAACTTTATGAAACGTCTTTTATCAAAGTGATTGAAAATTCTAGTATATTTACATACATATATAATGAATTAATAATATGCAAAGACATTATTAAATATATATTAGTGTATTTATAAGTAATAACAATGACCAATGTATCCTAGTTTAGTTATTGATTACAATTCGCAGATAATTCTATTTACTTTTTATTATACTCTATATATCTGATCAAACAACATTTCCTAAATCGTATATGTATTTAGGTATTACATGATGTATGTATGTACCAATAGGTATGTACAAACTGCTTACAATTATTTGCAATCCATTTATGTATCTTATTTTCAACTTTCATCTATTTTGCGGATATATAAAATACTATGAATATAAGTATGATACGCATGTACTGTATTTCTTATTTCACAGAAGGTGTGTTTATATATCTACCTAGAAACCTAGGAATATAGTTTTATTTGTATTTCAAGTAAGGTTTTGGATCATAAATCTTGGCAGATTTACGATACACATAAATGGGTGAGAAGTTATAGGCCCTTAAAGACAGAAAAGATAGTGAAGAATCAATGTAAATTTTGGTAATTTCAACTTGTATCTTTATTCCCATTTAATCTTGTTTGAACTTTCATTAAACTCTTTGTAAAGACAATGAGTCCCATAAATCCGTGTCTCAATGAGTGAAGAATCTCAATAGTTATGTAAATGAATAGACAGTGAATGCATCTTACAAGACATGTATATTTATCAAGTATCCAGTGAACTGATATTGATTTTGTAAGGGGCTAATATGGTCTCAAATGACTTTCAAGTTCCTTTCAACCGATTACATTTCTATTGATTATCCCTTAAATGGAAATGTAATTTAAGGAGAAAAGTGGAATAAGTAAGATGGGGATTTTGAAACTCTTCCTATGTATAGATCTCCATGAGTATCTTCTTGTACAAATAGAGAGATAGTAATATCATTGTACATATTAATGTAATAGCTACATTTACTTACTTTCTCTTCTTCCCTGAGGGTCTTTTGTGAAAGGTTGTTCATTAAGGATGGATTCGCCAGCTGGTGGCTCTCCAAACCTCCCAATTCATTGCATATTAAAACTAAAATGATTCCTCAGTTCATCTTAATAGTGTAAAAGGAACTTTACGGGGTGGAGAAATTAGATAAAAGGAGAAAAGCAAAAAGAAGGTAATATTTCATAAGATAGTGTCATTATGTGGAAGGTCTTATGGGGAACTTCGCCAGAGTGAGGTCATGACATGCCGCACCCATTATAGCATTATTATAACTCAGGGACCTTTACAGCTATGCAATTTACTATGCCAATCCTGTCTGCATAATTATACTATGTAGTACTTTTATATAAAAACCTATATGTACAAATAGATACCTAGGTATATTTGTAAAGTATTTGAAAGTGGGATATGGAAAAGTGCAAATGTGAAACCTAAAAATAATTCACTACCTCGCTTGCATAATTGATGAGATTTTAATATGAACCTCCATTTATGGCTTCTTCTATTTGTCCCCTTTCCAAAATCATCAATTGTCACGGGAGACATAATGAATGTACTTGTATATGCATTCTTACCCTTAATTTGTTAATTCTATGAGAGAAAATGAATGAAGAATTAGTAACCGTCATTATTACCTATTGGATACCACCAATGTATACAGAGACATATCAATAGTTCTCATATATGGTACATGTATTAGTTGTATATGGAGCTATATGAGATAATAAATAAATAAGCAAGTTCAAGTGGGTTCACTATAGTTGTCTTTAATATTTAGTAGTTAATCAACTTTTCTCACTTTCCGTTTGTCAAAGTAATCATGAGTTGAGTTGTGACTCGGAAATATTCCCAGTAGAATCTTCAATGGAGCAGTTCCACTCTTAATTTAAATGGGGGGAATGCTATGCTTTTAATGAATGTTGGGTTGGGAATACCTACTCATAAAAATTCTTTCAGAGAATTAAATTTCACTAAAACACTAGAACGTTGAAAAGGCTTTCACTCGATCTCAATGTATCCCAAGTTACAATTCAAACCTATAACTTCCTAACAGATACTAAATATAAATATAAGTATATTTGATATGCACCTACTGATAATATATTTAACAGTTTGTTAGTTATACGATATGGACTGGACTTCATTATGGAGTATCTGTAGAGTAAAAGACATATTACATATCAAATCACCAAGAGTTCAATAAAAGAGAACGTTAGCAAAATAATATTATTTTTGTCATTTGATGTAATTTAGAGTACATTTTGCCGTTGGCCTTGATTGGTTCTTTCCGATTCATTGGAGAAAGCTAAGAGAAATGGCAAATGTTGGAAAATGTTTGTTTTTGAAATTGTGGATCGTGTGGGTCGGTTTTGGTATGGAAGGAATCTATAAAGGAATAACAATTAAGTGGCCAATGAGTGTCAAAGAAACTTCCTTTTGTCTTCTCGTAATTGAAGGGAAAGGAGGAGGAATGAAATCGATGAGGCTCGTGACTTTTAATTTGCTCAAGGATATCCTATTCATTTCCTTCTTGAGTTAAAGTATTTGAGCCTCACTCGATTCTCTTCCGATTTTCTTCGACAGGAAAATCAATCACGTTAACATTTTACTGCTTCTCATTCTCGCTCTTCCCGCACTGAAATCGGCAAACGTGGGGAGATAAGATATCTTATTTCAAATGGGAAAATGCATAAAAACTCTCCACATAAAACTCCGTACACAAATACAGATTGAATAAATTTCAAATATTTCCACATGGTTTATGAAATCAATTGTCCATATTTAAATTTATGTCCTGGGTAATTAAAACGTTGTACATATTTAATGAATTCATAAAGACCAATTAAAAGTTTAGAATCAATCTCTTTTTAATTACATCCATAGCTTGAGTAAATGACAAATCTGATCATTGGGTGTATTTTATTTGTCCTTAAATTAAGAGAGAATGAAGAGAAACTTTAATCTGGACAGATTTGATTAAATTGGTCTTGCTCGTAAAAAAGGAGAAAAGAGAAAGCAGCTTGTAATTCATTGGGAATTATAAAGGAGAAATCTCTTGGAGTGTCTCCAAAAATTTAAATTCAAGAGACCTGGATGAAACTAAAGTTATTTCTTTGTAGGGAAGACTGTTAAAATGTTCCTCTATAAATGGGCATTATATGAAATTGATATACCCTATTAGGTCTTTCCAAGAAAATTCCCCACATTTTGAAAGAAAGTGAGCTGAAGGTCTTCTACAACTTGAATTACAATCAGTTGGATCGTGAGAGTCTTGGACATTGTTGGTCTTCGCTTCCTACCAATCATCCGTGATCAGACATGCATCAACAATTTGCGAAGCTTCTTGAAACAAATCCCTTTGGAACTCATTTTCACTTTATTCGCTCTTCCGAACCACTAAAGTGACACTTTCAACTAAACAATCAATGGGGGTCTTTTCTCCATTGCAAATATTCACTTAAATAAATATATGTATTATACTTTAAGGTATACTTACAGATATTATAAATTTATGTTGTCTATACTAGCTTGTATTTAACCTCAACTTAATAAACTGTCTTATTTTATAAATATGTTTAAACGGTATTAATACTGTATACTTCATACATATGGATAACTACATATAAACTTCTTATGCCTGCTTATTATATTTACATAAACAATGTACTTTACAATGTAGGTTATTTTAAGTGGTTTGTTTTGGTTTTAAATAATCCAACTAATTTACATATGTAATTAAATAAATAAATAGATTAATATCTTTGCATCATTGAAATAAGGATGAATGATATTTATAATTACCTAATACCCCAATTTAAATAAAAGCCATTTTGTTCATTTAATTTCATTTCTTCACTTTTATGTGAATATAATTTATCACTTGTAATTGTTAATATGATAAATGCCTGCTATACCTATACTACCATATGTATAGAAACTATAGATAGGTAATAACAAACTTATATTAATAGATAAAATACTCTTATAATAATTTTTGAGTATTTTATTGATTTAAAATGAATTCCAATAGTGATTTTATATCATAAAAAGTAATGTTCTTTTTCTTTTATCTATACCTGTGAATTTATATGGTACAATTTATATTTATCTGTACTAGTACAGTTTAAGTGACAAGAAACATATGGCTCTCACATATCGAAATTAAAAATTAAAAAAATATTCTTTCACACTAAGGACCAAGGAGATGCTATAAAAGTGTGAAAGGTAAAATGTAAAAATTGGCAATGGGTCTGAGAAACTTTTCTACTTTGGGATCCTGGGCATTAAATGTGAAAGTGTGAGGGCGGGTGGGGAGGAGGTCAGTTGGGAGACGAAACTTCCCATTGCCAGCTGGTCGAGTGGCCAAACAAATCATGTCATTTTGTCAGCCAATTTCCTCGCTCTCTCCGATTCAAATATTCCCAGCCACGATTGTCCTCAACGACCGGACCGGGCCTTCTTTTTTAATCTTTGTCTGTCTGGAGTGGGAGGAGGGAGTTGTTCCAATGTCGCCCATGAGGAAAATCACATCACATCATTCTTGTCATCATTAAAATCACATCATTCTTGTCAGTGTCCCAGGTTTCATTTGGGAAGGACCCTTGTTCCATTTTTTCCTCCCCGAGAGAGGAAAAGGAGGGAGTTGGGCCGGTTGTTATCAAGTGAGTGAGCCATTACATACATTAGCAGGCGAGGAATTGTTTAAATATTTGATAAGAACGAGGGAAGACGGAGGAAACACGGATGAAGCCGAGAGTGAAAAACAAAAATAAATGATCCAACTTTATTTCAAGAGGAATGAAATTCCTGGAAAGAAAGGGATAAAATGTTTATCAGGTCAGGGCTGGAGGTAAATCCCGAATTTTTCCCCTTTAAGGCAAACCCTTTTAAATTCCCAATTTCTCTTCAAAGGACGATGGAGAGGTGAAGGAGTGGAAGTCCGATTTGATCAGCCCCTTTTTAAAATAAATATCGTGGATTCATAATAAATAAAAGAGCTCCTTGGCGGAGGTTTCTCCCTTCGGAGGGAAATTGTGCTTCCGGAGAAACCATGCGGTTCATTTCACTCTCATCGGCGGATTTCCCTCGGACGACGACGTGTACCTCTAACCATATGTCGGCCCTCCTCACAATACATACATTTATATAGCCAATTACTTCCTCCGGAATCGGCGGGCACATACACCTTCGGAGACTCGGATGGCTCAATTTTGACTTGGGGGTATTTGGGAGAGGGTTTGGACCAACGGATTGTATTTAAGGCTGCGCGAGGGAAAGAAGAGCAGCTGCCTTCCGTAACACTCTCCCAGACCCCAAAATGAATTCATACTCAGAGTCTCACCCGACCGCAATCGACCTCTATTTACATTTCCACCATTATCATATTAATATGGATTTCTCGGGGGTCGGGTCGGAGGTCAGAATTCGCGTCCCTCCTGCAGTCCCCTGATAAATCCCCTGAGTCCGAATCGGAGTTTCTTCCTCGTCAGTCTATCGCTCTTTCTCACTCTTCCCCTTTTGCTCAATTCACCCACGCTCCACCGGCCCAAGAGAAAGTGACTCTTAAAGTAAAGTGTGGTTTAAAGTGAGGAAATGTGTAAGAAGATACATCCAATGACAAGTTGAAATAATACCAAAGTCTAAAAATACAGTGGATGTATATAAGGACGTTTTGGTGTAAACATCTAAACGAGACTTCTTCACTAAATACAAACATGCAAAGTTAAAGAAACAAAATTTCCCAACTTTGTCTAAATGGAATGCAAATAGTTTCGTCTTCATTTACAATTGGAATTGAGGGGTTGTTTGAGACTTTTAATTATTGAATTAAAAGTATTTGGAGGATTTCTCGACTGCATAAATGTAAATTTTGTATTTTTAGTGAATTGAATTCCCATAATTTCCAATTATTTACTTCATTATGATTCTTTTAACTTGCCCAATAGTTCTATTGTCAGTTTTTGTGAATGAATTAAAAGAAGAATGGTGGTTGGAACAACTGGGAAAGACGTTCAATTTCCTTCGGAAAAGATAAGGAGAAATGGAGAAAACTTCACATTTTAATTAATTCTTGAGATTTATTCTCATGTCAGTTAAATTGAGAAGCAGTGGTTTGGTTTGAAGTGAATATGAATGTACTTCGACTCAAAAGATATTTTTGATGTCAAAAGAAATTACTTCGGAGGATTTTTTTAAAAAGTAAACCATTCCTGGAGTGGGAATGACAAAGCCATATTTGCAAATGGACCTTAAGGGCCTCTTAATTATGAATAATGAAAATTTAAAAGATATGAGGTCATTTTTAACTTGAAACTTTTTATAATAATGAATACTAACTAAAAACTATCTGTATATGCTATGTGTGTACTATATCTGTATTAAAAGTAGACCCAAAAAATTGGAATTTGGGAAGACAGGTTTAATAAATGGAATCATTAGACCGATACTAACCCTTCTCCTCATTTTCCACTCACTCCGAGACTAGGGTGATCAATTACATAAGAATAAAAAGGTTCGAGTTACAATCTGAATCAATAAATTTCCCCCCATTGTTTCTATTATATTATTAAAATGAGTCAATCTTTTTCCCATTGGAAATTACTCCCAGTCGAACCCAACTACTATTTTTTATTTATTATCCAAAGCTATTTCCTTACAGGTAAATGCCAATTATTTCAACATTGCAATTATATGAATTCTTAATAAATATAATGTTGAGCCTAGACATGATCCATATATACGAATAAGCATATATTTAATTATAGTTATGTATATAATTTTGTTATAGTATAAAATGTCAGTATAACATGTTAAGTAGCTAATCAATGTATTTATGTATGTCTAACATTAAGTAATATTTATTATTTTGTGTGTAAAGAGGTTGAGTATAATAATTTGTTATAAATGAAAGGTTTCTTAATGAGATTGAGTTTGGCAGGTCTTTGTTTTATTTTTCCTCCACAAAGGTATTAAATTCTCGTCTTAATTTCTCTTTACTGAACCTTGGGAGTGAAATTGAGAATCGAATCACATAAAAGTTCTTTTGTTTGTTCTCCACCGTTGAAATGGAGCTCAATTTTGGTGCGGTGTGGTTGTAGGTAACCAACGAGTCCACCTCTCGGTTCCATCTGATCCTTCTCGCTCCAAAAACTTTCCAATATCGCCTCGATTTTGACAATTCGGGAAGATTAGACCACTTGTAATTTGAGTCAGGGAGGATGAGTTCATTTAAATTCATAGAGAAATGTTTTTCCTCGTGTTGGAACCAAACGATGGCTCACTTTCGGCTTGAGCTCTCTTATAAAATTTTCCACACAATTTAGAAAACAGTAAATAAACCCAAGCTTACTTTCTCTCATGCTCACAATGTTGTGGATCCCACAAAGAGTTTAAAATGGCTCTTTTGTGGAATATATATATTTATATCTACTTATATTTATATGTTCAAATGGTGGAAAAACACACATATGTGAATGATATATGAAGGAATGTATGGGAGACATTTCTTTAACTTTGAGTTAAATGGAGTATGACGATTTAACTTTTCTTTTTCTAAGCCCTTCTTCTTTTTCTGTACCTAACAATAACTAGGTACCATAAGATATTTATAGTGAAGTATAAGTATAACTACCTATACATATGTACTTTTATATAAATATTATACTATTTATATAAAAATACTTATTATTCTCACATCTGCATACATTATGTAACTATTGTACCTATCATTAGTATTTACCTAGTATGTGTGTATTTATTTATGATGCAATATTCAAGTGTCGTCTGATCTTATTTATTAATGTCTCCTTTTTGCCATTAATAAATAAAAATCTTGTTGAGATTATAATTGCCAGATTTAAACTATTAATTATTATAAATAAAAATTACATATCAATTTATGAAACGTTCAAGCATTTATGTACTTGTTTATTTTAAAGTTTTATTTTGGATTTAATCTTATTTTATTCAATTTAATGACATTGAATATTCGTTTACATGAATTATTTAAAATCCTTTCGACCCTTTCCCAACCTGTATTATATGTGATGTGTATCGCTAATTGAATTAGGGGAAAGGAAGAGAGAAATTAAGTAATAATAAACAAAAGGAGAAATGGATAAATGTGTCATTTGAGTTTCATTAAGACAGACTTTTCCTATTAAAAGTTTAATGATTCGTTCCTTTGAATTGTTGATGTGCTGGAATGGATGAACGGCGAGGGTTCCAATTCAATTCACTGAGTGTTGGAAGAATCAATTGAACGTACGTCCTCCTTTTATCTCTCGACTCTCCTTAAACGTTCCTTGTCAAGAAACTTTTTCTCCATCTCTTGCAATTTCTGAAGATAAGTAGAGTTTCTTCTCCACTCTTAAATGCTTGTTGATGGGGAAACTCAATTAATGGTATCGTGCAGTGGAGAATTTGTGAGGAATTTGAAAACTTTCATACTCAAAAAGGTTGAGGCTTCACAAAGTTTCTTTCTCCGATTCTCCAATGACTTTTAGATCTTGTTGGTTTTTTGAGATCCTCAGTTTTTATTTCTACTTGACCTCTTTGTTCAATGTTCTTCATACGTGTTATTTATTTATTTCAACATTCTTGCTTTGGTTCGGAAGAATCTGACAAACTATTTGTATTACATTTAAAGAAATTCATCTTCTCAATTCCAACCTTCACTCTTTCACTTTGCATGTTAAGGAACAAATTAAAGAAGTTCAATCAACTCTCAAATGACTCTTGTTGAATAAACAATGTCCACAGGATTTGTAAAGTTTTGTGATCAAAGTGAGAAAAGAGGAACAATTTGACCAATTGTTTCACTTTAATTTAAATTCGCTTATGGCGTCCAACTTTCAAAGAGGAAGAAGAAGAACCAGATATAGATACTTGCCAGTTACGCTTAAACCGGTAAGCTCAAATTCATTTGTTTTTTCACGACGTTCACGATGGGCTCAGCCATTGTCAGTTAAATTGAAACTCATTCTTTACCCAATTCTCTAATTCTACACCATTTGTAATTAACTTGAAAACTTAAAGAATTAAGACATTACTGTATTATCCTGGGAAAACCAACCTTCAATCCTCACCGATAATACACAATACAATACACACAGTAAAGTACATACAAATAAGTAGGTATACATACCAATATATATAAAACATTACGTTTACAGAAATGTATTATTATCATTTATCATCACTAATACCAAATAATGGCTAATTATTTGTACCATTTATTACTAATTATGTACTTATTGTATTAATAAGTATATAATGTGTACACAGGATGTTATTGATATCGTGTTGAATGCTTTCTTTATTTCTCTCGTTATCGGAAAGTTTGAAATATGATATTTGCAAAAGTAGGAGTTGAAAAGGTTGGCGAAAAGTTTGCAGAGGGCACGAGAGTTTCTCTTGTTGGGAAAACGTTCGCTCTTTGAAGTTTCTTTTATGTTTTAACATTATTGTAAGCTACCTAAACTTTCCCCTTCAGTTCACTACTTCTTTATCATTATTTAGCAAGCATTTATTTAATTCGTAATTTCAATTAAATAATATTTTATTAAAATCATTACTAATTGACAATTTGAAGATAAATATTTAACAATTATGGGGAAAGTATATGTAAATGTACACCTTACTTATCCATACATAAATATATGTATGCTTCTATTTATACAATAAACCATAGTAAATATTATGATTATAAAGTAAAAATAAGAGAATTTAAAAAATATATATATGTTTTATCTTATTTACATGGTGCCTAAATACATGTAGGTATACGTATATATCCTTATGTATACAATATAATACAACATTGAGAGTATTGAGAGTTAACATAATATCGGCATTTATTTCCTATTCAAGAAAGAATCCTGATCAATTTTGTGAATTTGAATCTCATGTTACATTTTGGCAGTACCTTGATAAAATAAGTAAAAAAAATAGCTAGAGGCTTCTTATGGTTTCTTTCTTCTTCCATTTGGCTCATCCTTCTTTGAGTGAGTTGGAGGAGTTTGGGGGATGTTGAGACGGAATGTCGGATACCGTTTCTTTTTGGAAGGCTTCGGAACGACGCTTGCGTTGAGTTTTCAGCGCCGAAGAAACCTCGGTCGAGATGAAGGCAGTTGGATGGGAAGTTCGTTAGCGACTGGAACAAAATCATCAGCTCATCTCTCAAACATTTCCTCCAGCTTGAATAAATGCCACCTCAACTATTCAATTAGTTATCAATTGGCTCCCGGCCTCAGGAAGTTTCTTCTTCTTGTTTAAATGAACACGTTTCCCCACTTCAATTCCTCCAATCCCTTTCATCCCGGTCAAAATATTTAACTTCTCTTTCCCCCATTAACTTACAAATATTTACAAAACAATTTTAACTATTCCTAACAATTCTTGTGGACGCGACAGTTTGTGTCATATATTTAATGAACAGTTTTTATTATTAGTTAGTAGGTGAGTTATATGGACAGAGAATGGGGTGCGAGAGAAATCGAGCTTTTTGACTTGAAATTCGTAAGTTGTCCTATTTTATCTCAATGACTTGATGAAAAGCGTAGTCAAATTATCAACATTTTCTCTCTCTCTCAATTTCCTAAAATTTACAATGTTATAAAAGCATGAAAATAAAATCATTTTTGAATTTTAATTAACATCTACATGCATGCATTCCCCCAATTGAATTGTTTTCGTTCAGGTTTGGGGATTGAGGAAATCAATCTTTGATATATAAAGCAAATGACTATATGTGATATTATGGAATAAAATGGGTAAGAATTTTAAAGCTTATTTAAATTTATCTATCTTGTGTGTGTTTCTCGCATGTGTATTTTATATACTATATACTTTTATATAAATGTGTAAATATTGAGAAGGATTCATGTTGATTATTATGCTTTTGTAATACAAACTTAGAAAAAACGAATGAAAAGAAATTTCTGGCTCAAATTGTTATCACAACTTCCATTTATCGAAAATAAGCAGAAAAACATTAAAAAAAGTTTTTTACCTTTTGTATACATTTTCATTGTTAGACCAAATTGGCCCTTTTTAAAAATCATGAATATTTTAACCATGATTCATTTTTACGAGTACAGAAACTAGTTTTAGAATAAATTAAAATAACAAACTTTTCCATATCACTTTTGCGGTAATTTCATTAATTAATAAATTGATAACTAACTACTTTACATTTAGGTACTCAAGTTGAAATAGTTAAACTTGGCCCTCATAAGGTTAAATATTGATGAGATAGGAAGAGAAGTTGGGAAAGCTCTTTATGAAAATTGGAAAATTAAACATTAATCAATGATATGTAGATTTAGGTAAAAGGTCCTGAATTCATTCATCTAATTGAGGCGGAAAGGTCCCGAAAAGAATTCAAGACTCAATTGAGGTTCCAGATGAGTTGATTGGAAAATTGGAATAAGTCTTTTCAACCCATACATTATTACATATATATAATACATTATATATATATTATATTCCTAAATTTTATAACCAAGTTTCAATCATCCCTCAAGTTCCATGGCTTCACTTTTTAAAAATTGAAATTCCTATGGCCATGGAGCGAATACAAATTAGAAGTCACCAAATTTTGGTATCCTTCGAGTGTTGATGGAACAACTTTCTCAAAATTCCCCCATTCTTCTCATTTCCATCCACTTGAAACTCTCAACATCAAAGTGGAAGCACACTTGGTTTTATTAACGATATCATATTTATGCTATTAGCCATTAAGTAATATAACTATAATAATATATAAATCCATTAGCTTATAATGTACAATATAGTATAAGGAGATGGTCTCAAGAGTCTCACTTGGGATTTAAACAGATTCTTGAATTATTCAATCTTGACTCGAGTGACTTTCCAAGATGGTAAATGAATAGCTTTTATCTTCTCTGATGCCTATAATGGGTCAACACCAACGAGGAATTTCCACATTATTTCCAAACTCAGTCAGTGAGAAGTTGAATGGGAGAAGGGTGAAAAAGGTTTTGGATCCCCCTTTGGGATCTTTATTATACAAATATGGTGAAGATTGTTCTTCAACTTTCTCTAATCCAAACGAATTGTCGTCGAGTCTTGAGCTATTTTGAAGAATTAAAAGAAGGAAGTTGATGTTGGAAAGTCTTTGGGTCTGACAACATATTTCACTTTTAATGTCTCTCTCGTTTCACTCGTTTTAATACTTATTAAGAAACCAAAGGCAAACGTCACTATTCCCAAGTCTCCTCTTCTTTCAGCCAACTCTTTATTAAATTTGATCTTCGTCATAGGAAAAGATTTGAGGGAATTTATAAACTTAATGATCCCATTTAATAATAAGACTCTAATTTAAACGAGCAAACTTTCTAAGATTTCTTCCTAATCTTTTATTTCCTCTTTCTTGTCCTTTTTTTACATTCGACTCAATTATCCATTCAGGATTCAAAAATAGAACCAAGATTGAACTTTAATTGAAGTTGAATTTCATTCATACGTAGTGTAATACCGATATGAAGAGAAATAACATTTTCAACATATATGTACTTATTGTAATGTGTACAACACATATGATATAAGTTTATTACATAAGTATTACATTACATACATTACAATACTTTTGTTCATTTATTTAGAGATTATGTTTAATATAATATAACTAATTTTAGAAACTCATTTTTACCATTGATTTTTTTACATTAAAGTATCATTTTATATAAAAATCAATATTCACATCTGAATAAATATATTTTAATGAAAACTATCTTTGAACTTTTAGTAAATTATGAAACACATTAGGTATTTAGATATTAACATTAGCAAGCATAATTAATTATAATGGAACAATGTACAAATGAGTAGTTAGGTATTTTGTTAATTTTTGTTAATTTTAATATCTAAAACGCTCTCATGCTAAAATCAAATCCTTGGAGATTTCATTTGTAAAACTTTACTTTTTGGAACCCATTTAAGTTCATTTTAAGGATCGTTTCGCGACTTTCTTTTAACTCGAAATTTCAAAAGCAATTATATTCATTTATCAAATTGAATTAGGATTTGTTTAATAACAATAATTTTAACTAATTCTACGTATCATGATGTAATAATTGCTTTAAAGTTTGATCCACAGAGTCTAATCGTTGAAATTTGTTCAATAAATATTAATTAACTATATACTATAAATAAACATATAGTACTTATATACCAAGTAGGTTAAATTCATTTTCTTTTGATGTTTCAATTAGTTTTCAACTAGCCATTTTCTTTGCTCTTTTGGAATCCTTCAACAAATTACTAAAATTAATCGTTTCATAATCGAGGCAATTTTCTCAAAATTTGACATTCTCTTTAAAATCCCTGACATATTGCAAATAAATGTTCATTTAATCCCCCTGCCGCAACGGATTAAAACGGAGTTTGAGTCAACAAAAAATATTTTTCTTTGAGCCTCGTAAACCCCAAATGGTGAAGTTTTAATCGTGATAGTTAGGAGGAGTTGGTGAATTGGGAATGGTTAAGCTGCATAAATGGAATCGAAAGGGCTGGACAATTTAATGTTGATTGGAGTTGAGAGAAGATTAGAAGAAGTGAAAGAGAGAAACTCTTCAGTTATTTATTTTCATAACCTTCCTTTTGACATTATAGCAATTTCCGTCCTACTCGTTGCGGAGACAATAATGAGAAGGGATCTGATCTTTACTTGGCATAAATTGCCCCATTCCATTACAAATGTAGGATTATTTTCTTCTCCCTCTCGCACAAATATGAAGGAGAAAGGAGCTTAAGAAATATGGAGAAAGATAGGATTAAATGATTTGGGATCTCTCAATTGTGACATTGTGAGTGAAGTGGCTTGAGGACCAAAGATTAAAAATATTAAAGGGATTTGCACATCCAATTTTTAAATTCTCATTATCTAAAGATATATGCTTATCTTAAATACATATCTAATATGTCTACCTATATATCGATATTATTTCCTAAATGGTGTGAATGTACATTTTAGTATATTACATACAGATAAGAATATAATGGAACATAAAATTTAAATAAATTGCACAAGTATTAAAACATTGGTTAATGCACCGAACTTTAAACTAATCACAGGTCATAAATTCATATAAAATATCTAACTCATCATCATATCATATAAATTTATAAGTTTAATACAGTATTTTATAATTACAGGCCAATGGATACATGGTATAAAAATAAATACTTAATTAGTACATAGTTACATAATATGTAAATGCATACATAATGTTATGAAAAATGTTAAGTAAATATTTTGGAGGGAAATAGATTTTTTTGAGTTAAATAAACATTAAACTTGTTTGCCCATTTTAATAAAGTTTAAGGATTTCGTTGGTGAAATTTGTTGAAATTTATTTCATCACAATTTCACAACGGCGAAAGACTTACGTGAAAGTATGTACTCTAAAATCTCTATTAGAGACCCGCGCTCTATTCGTAAATCTAAAATTCTACAATTAATTTTTACAATTTACTTTGGAAAACTTAACTATTTCATGTTTAAATTTTGCAAAATATGAATGATTTTCATTTAAATATTTTTATAGAGTCTATTTCACTTAATTTATCAATGCTCACACCTCAAAAAGGCGTTAGTTTTATTATAAAGACCCGCGCACTAATTGAGACCCGCGTTTTAATAGAGACCCACGTTCTATTTGAAAATTTTAAATCAACCCCCGCGTTCTAATAAAGACCCGCGTTCTAATGGAGACCCCACGTTCTAATGGAGATTTTAGAGTATATTTATCTTATGTCAAGAGCAATTAGTGGAGGAATGTTCAGATCTTAATTATATTTAGAACTCTTCTGTCTTCTGCTTTCGTGCTTTTAACTTCAATGATCAGCTTTATTATTTAATTTATTCTTCAATGTACATAACATATAATATTTTTATATGTAAACTGTTTATTTACTATACATTGCATAAATTACAATCGATAAAATTAACATATAAAGCAGAACTGTTCATTTTATATTTTGCCCTTATAAATTAAATATGTGTAATCCTCCTAATTAAATATTAACGACAGTTTAAAACAAGTGAAAATATTTCTCTCTTTTCTCACTAAATGTTTTGAAAGTTTGGGGAGGAAAATATTGGTTGTGTTGTTGGAGGTTTCCCAATTAAAATTATAGAACAGATGAAAAACAAACTTTTGTAAGTTTCATTATATAGCATGTCTTTATTAGCACCACAACTCGATCTCTTTCCAATAGTACATGTATGTAGTATGTACTAGGTAATATATCTAGGAAGTGTTTCCCAAGCCACCTATTCACAAAAGGATATCCCATTCAATTTACAATCACTTTTCACTCAAAATCCCCATAGTTCCCCTTTTATTGCTTCATAGAAAAGATGAAGGGGACTGTCGGTTCCACGCGAATCTTTTTATTCCTCGTTTTATTTTCCCCAGTTTACCTTTATCTTATTCGTTCCACACATGCTAGGAGACCCCAGAAAGAAAACACAAATGTCAATTCTTTTAAAACTTCTCACTTTGCTCATTTCAATTATTCCAGATATTTAGTTTTAAATTCCCTTTGATTACACCAAATCTTTAATCTAGTATAGTAATTTTCCATGGAATTAAATTAAATTTAAATTGTTAGTTTCACAAATGAAATTACGATTGTATACATGAATGTAATACGTAGATGGTATTTAATAAAAGGCATTGTGTGCATAATTTCAAAAAATATTATTTCGAACTCAATGTGTATTATATAAATGCATATATTCAATACTATGTAGCTAAACAGCTATAGGGAAAAGATGGCTGACATTTATTTCAAATTAATACTTGTCATATATGGACATTATAGAGGTCATCGTTAGAAACAACTTTTGCATTGAAGCTTGAAGCCAAGAAAATTCTAATGTACATGTGTATGTATCTGTATGTAATGTACTACATATGCCATATGCTCTACATATATGTCTACTTGACTACATCCTGTAAAATTTCTATTGTATCTATACTTTAATTTTTTCGATAATTTTTCTATAATTTATCGTTTCTCGATAATTTATCTTTATGTAGACTTTTATAATTCCCTTCTGTACATACGCCCAGTTTCCGACAGCCGGTACTCCCCGCATCCTGGTCCATATACATGAGTGTATATATCACATTTCATATCACATTTCATACATACATTTTTAAGTGTCTGTATGATTATTGTCATAGTGTACACAAGTATTCAATATACATAGCATCTATACCTTATACATATCTATTTGTACCATTTATATAAATATATATATGTGTTATGTAAGTACTAGATAATATGTATGTGTAATATGTATATATATATATATATATATGCATAGTATACTTACTTACACTTACCATAGTTATGTACGCATTAATGATGATCATTTAATGGGATTTTGCATATCATCTTTTCCCACCTTGAATAAATCAGAACGTGTGGATTTGTTTCAGGTGGAGGAAATAGAAGGAAAAGGATCACCGAACGAGAATGCGGAGTCAGACACTGAGGGAGGCTCATCAGCGACGCTGCATGGCTTTCAAAGACTTCACGGACTGCTCGAGAATGTGAGGTCAGGAGGACATGAGGGAGGGTCTCGTCACACGAGTAGTTCGAGTCATTCTGATATTCAGCCTGACAGGACCAGCGAGTCAACGAAAACTCGCGATTCGTCACGATCACCGTCGGAAAGCCCTGCTCATCGGTAACCTCTTCCTCTCACTAATGACCATCTCCCAGAGGATCAAACGTAGTCTTTGGATTACGACGACAATGTATTTAATCATTTCTTAACCCCAACCACTTTAAATGCCCCACTTTAATATCAATCCAATAAAATGTTAATGTGGAGGCTCAAGTTGACTATCAAGTGCTTTCCAATCTCAAACTTCCACAAAAAACTTTTTCACTTTCAAAACCATATATCTAAAGCCCATATTTTAACTCCGTCAATTTTTCACCCCCGGGTTCAATTTTGGGCTGATGAGAAAACCAATGTTCCATTTGATAAATAAAATGTGATTAGGGCGACAAATGGACAGATCATTTGAAAGGGTATTCTTTTAATCTAAATCAATTGGAAGTGCCACTTTCACACTTTGAGTCCTTTCTGGATGAAGAAATTAACTTGAATTATGAACCTCCTTCTCGTGACAATCATTTCCTTTGAGAGGAGTTATATTAAATATCTACTCTATATAGATATTTGACAATTTTCCCGATTGAGAGAAGGTGGAAGTGGAATTTCATAGTTAATTAGGGGAAAGTCACCAGAGAAGCCCAAACACCCTGCGTTGTTTGAAGTGCTCTCTTGATTTATTATATTATATTCTGGCTAATGACCCTTTATCTAATTTTAATACAATGCGAAGCGGTAAATTAAGTTCAAATGGAAGAACCATATGAACCTTTTGGAACTGTCGTCCATTAGAGCTCAGAGAGTTGGTTGAGTCTTTTTTTACTTCTCCCTTGAGCGTCTCTCACGTCATGATTGAATAAAAAGGAGTTGAAAAGGCAGGAGAGCACTTTTATGTAATCCACAATATCCACCCGAGTTGGGATGAGCCAAGATCAATTTCTCCTCAATTGTCTCTCCATTTTGTTCCTCCACTCGTTTTCTCCTCCCCTAATGGAATCGATACTTCAATTCGAGAGGAAGAACAAAGAAAGGCTTTCCTAATTTATAAGGTAGGAACTTAAAATTGAAAATCATCTTTTGTTTACCTTCATCATGTTAGGAAAAATTGTTGAATGGGAAAGCACATCATATAGAAATTCCAACCCTTGCGGCTGGGGAAAGTAAACGACTTTTATATTCCGTCACTGAGTGGAAGGCTTGGAAGAAGTAATATCTGAGTTTTGAAACTCAGGAGAAGAATCATGAGATTATCATGAGAGACTTTTATAACTAACTTCGACCTAATAAACGAGAGTGAGAGATGAAAGCAAGTTGATCCCTTGAGGTGGAAGCCTAAGGGAGAATCCTACACCGTTTCATCTAATAATTGATTTCTGTTTGATTTTCCGGATTTGGATAAAAGACTTAAACTTAGTTTGGAGGCTTGAGATTTGGATTAGAACCGAAGGCCTCCATTACGCCCTTCGCTACTCTTTCCTTCAAACTTGAGTCACATTCATTCATCATTCGAGTCCTTTGGAGAAGAAACCTCTCACTTCTGCTTTTCCTCCACCATCCTTCCAATTGAACTTGACTTGGGATCCTTGGACGATTAGGCCTGAATCGCATTACACGACTATCAGCCTCACATCGATGGGAACAAATTTCTCCCTAAATTTTATATATTCTTCATTTACCAAAGAACAAAGAGTCTTTAAGGGATTAAAATTTTAAAGGGTAATAATGAGTTCTACGTGTGGTATTTATCCAAGGTGGTAGAATATCTTCTCATGGTTTCCCATTTGGACAACTTCATATATAATATATACATATATACCAAACACTACTGGTGGCAGAGTTAAGTTTAATATTCCAAGTTGGGAAGAGGAGTAAATAAATTAAGAGGAAGAGTTTCAGGTTGGAAATCACTTGATTAAAACTTCCTTTACGGTCGACACTCAAAACCGAGTGAGAATTTGTTGTGTTAATCAACTTCTTCTTTGGCTCCTCATGCTGCGGCGGGATCGAGTTCCCAATTGAGATAGGCCCAATAGGGGAATCCCTCTCACCACTAATTGCCATCCAATTCCCCATCTCGATGCATCCCCTTATAACTCAAAGTCGTTCCTCAATAATTCATAAGTGCAATGGGCGAAAGGATTGGAAAGGGCTTCCGAGTGAGGGTTCATTTCAAAGACCTTCATCCTCTTCCCTCTCTTTTTCAGACTAGAAGGGAGATCTAGATCAAAAAGTGTCGGGGAGCAACAATGGACGAATCTGCGAGCCGTAATGGCTTGGTATGCTCGGCTTAGAAGGATTAAGAGGTCGGTAAAATTTTGTCCCACCAGCCATCCTCAATATTTCCTTCATTTTTCGCTTCCTCGTCACTCAACCTCCTTTCTTATTACACATACAATTCCCTTCATTTAACACTCTTTATAGAAATTTATAAAAATTTACACGTGACATATATTATAATGATAAATATAATGTGAGCCTTTTAGTAAAAGTCAAAGTTTAAAAAAACGTGCCGAATTTTATTTTCTCCTTCTTTTATTTCTCACACTTTAACTCTTAATTGAGAGAGGAGGAGCGTTGAAGCGAGGAAGCGAGTTTCCCCTTTTAAATTTATCATCTTTCCCTTCTTTCCAGAGACACATTTGATGTTCTATTAAACAGATTTTGTTGTTTGTGCCCCTTCTTTATTAATTGAAAAAGCTATATACGTTACATTACTTCTTATATCTACACCTCTATGAGTAAATATTAGATTCCCCATTTCTGCCTCCATTTCCATGCTCCGCAATTCCCCGTCGCCTTGCCCATCCATTAAGCCGTGACAGTTTAATAATCAATTAAAGACTTAGGTCAGTTCGAAATTTATTAAAAAAGTAAATTAATCATTTTTATTAAAAACTTAAACTTCAAGGTAAAATGAGACAAGTACTATTACAAGATTCATTGCAAGACTTCAAAAAAGGAAAATGTTGTTAAATTGTAAATTAAAAGTAGCGATCTCAACACGAAATTCCAATTTTCCATTTTAAAAATTTTAATTAAATTCTCCAATCTCCATTTTAACTTCCAATTATAATATTAATAATTATAGTTCAGCTAATATTTATTTAATTTTATTGATAATTATGTGAGTTCGGGATTCGGATAAGGATCGCTACTATTGAGAAATTATGTATTGTATTGTACTGTAATGCTTGTTATCTTTTTAAGTATTTTATATAATTTTATAAATTTCTTTACGCTTTCATTAATAAAATGTGCTTAAAGATGTGGAAAGCATGAGAATATTTTAAATTAAAGGAAATAATTAAATTATTACATTGTTCAATAATTATAATCTTTTCACGCTCATTCTTTGGTGTTAAATATTCCAACTAATAAATTTGCCTTGTGGTAAAGCTTGCAGAATTTTCGAGAAGATATTTTGGGAATATTCTCTTGGGATTAATCTCGGCATGTCTATTAATACATTAGTAGTTACATAATACAACATTGATATTTTATTAATTTTACTTTTATGCATGTATTCTATGTAAATAGTAATATGGTGTTTCTTATATTCATTATAATGCTAAATAACTCAATTTCTCATGTATTGTCGTGAAATAGATATAATAACTATAGATAATTTTAATGAATATATGAAGAAAATATTTCTATATGAAGCAAGTCCTATAATTACATAATTTTAAATGCATAATTTAAGCACATGTTGGTAGTATAGGTATTATGAGTTTTATAATATGCAATATAAGATGTAATTGGGGACTAATTATGGGTTTTGTGGACGAGGTTCTCGTTGAGTATTTGATTCATTTTCTAACCAGGATGAAATAATTGATATTTCTTCCTAATCACTATGCAAATAAACTTCAATTACTTTCTGGCATTTATTCCGCTTCTCTCATTGAATCAATTGAGGTCTTCAACTGAGCGAGTGAGTGAGGATTTGATATTCAAAGGAATCCACTTTGACGTATTTCCTTTTATACTTCAATAATGGAAAGTTGTGAATTTGAGGAAAAAAGTGGAATAATAATTTCATGGCACATGGAATATTTCTGCCCCAATTTCCAAATGATCCGCCAAGAGTGTGAAGTTGGTTTATTTTGTGGAGGTTCTTAAAAGAGAACATTCACAGCTTAAGCATTATAAATTTATACGTCCAGAGTTTGGGGCAACTCCGAAAGACGGAGGTTCATCCAATACAATTTATTCCCCGGGTGTTTATGGGGAAGGTAAAGTTTTGTATGTGTGTGATAAGGGATGGGTGCTGAGGGTCCTTTGGGTTCCATCCTGTAAACGACTATGGAAATGACCCTTTGGACCTCCCCTCAGTGAATAATGTCTTGTTGGGACCTCGGGATAATCCCGGGGTGGTCGCACTGCTAACCCATGTCTGCACTTCGACCCCGATCTGTGGAGTTAATGAAGTAAATCGCTGGTGTCGTGTCTGTGTCCTCCTCCTGTGACTCACTCACCCGTCGAGTCCATAAGGTTTCCTTGTCAAGTGGCCGGAACTCATTTTGTTTGTTTTATGCTCCTCAGAACAAAGTCCAACCAACGTTGGATGAAATTGAGAACCACGGTGCAATTATCCGGTGCAATTTCGTCGACTATCCAGAAAAAACCTCCTTTGAAGCGGGAAGATTCTTTCCTCAAGAGATTCTCCACGCGCCAGCAGGTTCCTGAAACTCAGGTATGTGTTTTATCAAAACAATTCCCTTTATTTCCATAAATTTGGTCTTTGGAAGTCGGAAGGATTTGGCCCTTATGGGGAAGGTTATTGACAGACTGTTGGCAAAGTCTCACACGCCCTCACAGGCCCCTTCATGAATATCAAATTAGAGGGTTTGATGGGATCGGACAGGGAACATGTCTGGTGGTTGAATACTCTTCTGGTCACTCCTCTTATTGTTAGTCTTCCCAGACAAAGAGAGAATGCCAATTTTATAGCTCTTATAAAACCTTCCTTGTTTTTCCTCCAACTTCCCTTCATTTTCCAAACACAATTTCCACAATCTACTACAATATATATTACACCAATAGGTATATAAGCTCTTATACATATATGTAAGTATGGTGTATGTGCTTATAGAGCTAAGCCTTTTATTTACTCGACCACATTCACATCTTTCGTTTGCATTTCCTTCCTCGGTGTATAAATCCATTTCGGGGTCTATTTCCTCTCCTAATGTCTCTTCTTTCTGGGCCTTGTAATCGGGAGAAACTTTGCGGTCGCCGAGCAGAGGAGAAATTTTCACTTTGTATCAAATAACTTTCACGTATCATTCGGAATGAGGAGCCTTCGAGGCATTAACCTTTCGGAGAAGAAGAATAGCCCAACCGGTTGGTGGAAAATGGACAATTTCTCACATGACCCGCAGATGAAATGGAGTGATTCCCACTTTTCTTCACCATGCCCAATTCCCTTGGATGATTGAGCGGATTAAATATTGGCCCTTCGTGATCTCCGACTCATGATTACTTATATCTTATTATCCACTTCTCCTCGCTCGACCATCCTGATTTCTCCTGTTTCAGCCACCTGGAACAAGAGGCAGAGATGAATCTCGGCCGGGGGCGAACCAAATCGATTAAATTAAATAAACCTCACCAGAATTTTGATGGAAAATTCGATCGCTAATAGAAGCCTTTGAGGATCATTCTATCAAAAATTTCCCCGTAAACCTCTTCTTCCACAGTTCTTAATGATGGATTATTGTAGATCTATACTTCAAAACACTTTAATCGTTCAATCAAACTTATGATACAAAGAATTCCTCTAAGTCTCGATCTATGACATTAATTAAAATAATATACCTAATAGCTAAACCAATAATTATGTGTAAAACAAATTTAAACGTTTTATATGTAATATTTTTATATTTTATAAATACCCCAATGAAAGCATATATCTGTCTATAGTATATTGATGGTTGATGGTTTATGCAACAAGGGGTATAGAAAAGCTTTGTATAATAACGCGAGAGAAGCTGCTGTTCATAAGTCGTAAGGACTGGTTAGGCTGTGATTAATCGCACAAAATTCAATGCAATTCAAATTAGTGATTTCAATAGATAAGGTATTTATTACAATAACCAAGGTTAATCAAAATGTCGATGTGACAATTTCTCATTTAAAAATCAAACGTATCTATATTTATACTAATAAATGAATACTTGGACGAATTTATGAATATATATGTGGGTTTGAAATTTAAAACGGGGTATCTCAAAATTTTAAATCGTTACTTAAGTTATATTTAAATTGAATTTTAGAAAAATTTTTATTAATAGTTGTTATTCGGATACTAAAACAAATATGGACTTAATGAGTTAATTGCGGATGTGTACCAATTACAAAATGCGATACTCTTTGTTTAGCTCTTGAGAAAAATTTCAATTTTCACATCTTTTATTTCCTATTCTCATCCTTTTTAATACATGTTAAATATTCAACTATTAAACTAATCAAATGGTTTTTCAACGTTTAATGAGTACATAGGGTTAAAGATAAATGTAAACCCTATAAATATGCAGTTTATATGTTCTAAAAGATTGGCAAATTGATCATAATTGGGTTTAAACACATCATTAAATTGCTGTACTATAGTATTTAATAAAAATATAACTTTAGTAAAATTCAAATCGTTAGTAACTGAAAACAAATTCTAATTTTGAGATACCCCTTTTTAAATTGCAAACACACATATTTTATTCAATTGAATATTTTTGAGTGAATTCCAATCGAGCGAGTTTAATCGAGTCAAATTTAAGGAGAAAGTTTTAAAAGATAAAGTCGTGAAGGTGATAAGGTTGAAACGATTAAGAAAACCTAACCAAGTGCGTGAAGGAGCATTAAATGAAAAGGAAGAAAATGAATGGAATATTCCTATCAAGATCTCTGAAATACTGTTGGGGAATCCTCGTGAACAACTCCGAGCCTAAACCAGGAAATGAAGTCTTTCTCAAAGACTCATTTTAATATACCGAAGTGTGAATCGATTTTGTAGCGTGGGTTTGAGAAGATCTTGAGTCGTTTAGGTAAAGAAATTCATATAATTCCCACAATCCGCAGAGGGTCCTTAAATTGCACGTAATGATAAGAAAAGACTTGAAAGAGGTGGCGAGTGAGACTTTGATTAAGTCTTTAATTTGTCTCTTCCTAGCCACAGATTGTTTGAGAATGAGATCGATTTTGTTCTTGAGCATGAGAGTTCCTGAGTTCAGTCGGCCTTCTTGGTGTTGAAGGACCAAAGTGAAGTGATTTCACTTCTCATCATTTTCCATTTCTCCTTCTCGCCCTTCCCCACAAAGGACGGGAAAGGCCTTTAAAATTCGTATCCTAAATGAGTTGTTCTCCACATTTGGAATAATGACATATAAAGAGTCTGTTTTTCTCAGGAGACCTTTGAGATCGGAGATGAGGAAGACGGCGTGGGCGGTGGCGGCAAGGGCCAAAAGAAAAAGAGGAGAAGGAATAAACTCCCTCGGACCGTCGTCAATCCGGACGGGAGCTTTTTCTTCTATTGGCTCATGATACTCACTTTCTGTGTTCTCTACAACCTATGGACTCTCATTGTCCGACAGAGTTTTCCCGAGCTTCAGGTCAGTCTTTTAATCTCTCCACAATGAAATCAAATCAATCCAGTGAATCCACTCCGATTCACAATCTTCCTGTTAAATAATCCTTGGTGGGATCTCTCAAGTGTCGACGTCTTAAACATCAGTAATTCTTCTCTATTTAGAAATACATTGAACTTTGAAAAGCTCCTTTGTTCTGTCACGGACAGATTGTTCAGACTTCCCCCCATATTTGAAAAAGTTTAAAATGCGGAAGGACGCCAAAATGTTGTTCAATAGATCTTTACATGTCTTTTTACTTTCTTCCTTGTTTCACATTTTCACGTTTTGATGAATTTCTTTTATCTCCACGCCCTCACGTCTCCGGAACACAATAATGAATGATTTTTATAAATGTTATCTAACAACTTTTTATGTCTTTTGTTCCAAACTTTTTCCCCTTTTATTCTCTTTCCATTCATTTGCAAAAGTAGGAGAGAATAAATACTTAAATGTACGTAACATCAATTCTTACTATATGATACTTCTTTTATGTACCTATAAGTATAGGTATCTTACGTATCTTATTCACATGAATATAAAAATTTATCGCAATACCTACAGAATACTATATGGTATTTATTTGTACTGTGAACATAACGATGTACTTGTGTAGTGAGTAGGTATGTATTATTTATAAATTAATGAAACTCATATAATTTAATTAACTTTCTCTTTGAAATTCAATTTATATACTCAAAAGGGAAAATTGACAATTATTGTGAAATTAACAGAAGTACTTTTATTTTATATATATTACAAAAACGAATAAAGCACAAATATACGATAATTTAATTAAATACTAATTGTAAGTTAGTAAGTAAATTACTATTTATAGAATATAATGTATACTTTAAATGCTAGATTATTTAAATATAGTAATTATGAATTTAAAGGTAATTTCAATGTTAATTAACTTTTCAGGAGGAGGTTAAAATTTTTTGGTATGCAGCCGATGCATTCTGTGACCTTGTATTTCTCTCCGACATCGCCGTCCAATTCCGAACCGGCTACTTAGAGCAAGGACTTATGGTTTACAAGACGAAGAAGTTAGCAAAACATTATGTTGGTTCAAAACCTTTCTTCTTCGACATATTTAGTCTTCTTCCCACGGATCTCTTCCAGCTTTACTTTGGGTCAAATCCACTTTTCAGGTAGAAATTATTCCTTCATTATAATCATAACTATTAAGTATCACTGAAGATCATAATCATAAGGTCATACATTTCGGGACTTTCTCCGCTTAAATATAACATTTGCATATAGAGTATATTATATGTACTACTATTAGATTTGCATTATTTAATATACTTAAATATTTTTATATAAATTATTATAGAATATACAATATTTTGTTACGGAATATGAATATTGTTATAGAGTAAGTTCGTGCTGTATATGTTATAGTACAAGGTTGTATATTGCAACCCTTTTTACTTGAAAGTTTGAATTTCATATTAGATATGGACGTATGGGATTAGTATAGTATGGGTATATCCCAGATGATTTATTTGTCTGACTTTGAGAGTTTAAGTCGCGTTTGAATAATTTCTAAGATATTTGTGAGACTGGAATGGGAAACTAAGACCTCATGTCTTGGACTCGAAAAGGATCTTTAAATTGAAGCACTGGGAGAGTGAAAAGACTAGTGATATTTTGTCCCTACCTTTCTCTACTCTTTTGGAAGAATGCAGTCTGATAAAGTGAATCATTAATGAGATCTCGATGTCGTTCAATTTCCCTTTTTGGATTTACATTCATGTTTTTCTTTCGCAGATTCCCTCGGTTCCTGAAAGTGTATCGGATCTACAACTATTATTATATGGTAGAAAGCAGGACGGTGTTTCCGAATGTATGGCGGGTTGTGAATTTAATTCACATTCTCCTACTTCTTGCTCACTGGTTCGGGTGTTTCTACTATCTTCTCTCGGAGGCGGAGGGGTTCCGGGGCCCTTGGGTTTATCCCGATCCCGAAGAGAACGATGATTTTGCTCCATTAACTCGGAAGTACCTTGGATCACTTTACTGGTCAACTCTGACACTCACAACTATTGGAGACCTCCCAACACCTTACTCCAATTGGCAGTAAGGAAAAATATAAACTATTATTTAAATTATGGACTCTCCGGAACAAGTTTGAAGGAATCTCGACGAGCTTTTCATCTCAACCATCTCATTTATTATTTGTAATTAAAAGATCCTCGTATAACATAACAACATGTCAGATGGCATTTAGAATTACAAATTTGTAGATGGACCTGGAGCTGCATACGAATTACATTATTTGGTCAACTTTCAAAATCCTGTAGATGGTGAAGGTATATTTTGAAAGATTTTAAAGCTATTATGTTGAGGTTGGGGGAGATTCTGCTTTCTTCTCCTCTTTTTCCAATATTGGGATGACAATAACTCCGTAGGGGAACGTTTTCTTCTCCCGTAATTTATTGCTCCTTTCCTTCCTTGGGCCCGGAGAGTCTTTGGTTGTTTGGGTCGATCTTGTGAAAGTTGATGGAACAAATGTGAGGGATATGTTGAATGATAAGGCTCGAGCAAAGGGGCCTTGCCAGTCTTCTCAAGAACCATAGCGAGAGCCAATGTGCGGCCTGTGCCTTTGGGTCAAACCACACATTTAAGGCCTTTGACCCAGATGACACTTCGTATCGAGACCAACCGCACAAGTCAAGACTCCTCCACATGTCCAGCAATAAAGGGTTCGTGAGTATTCCAGGAAGAAGAGTTGAAGGTTTCAAAGCCTGTCTTGGCTCCCATTCCTCTCTCAATTAATTATCAGACAACATTCCCCATCTAATTAATGGGGCTATGTCGGCAGAAGGCCATTAAGACATTTCCTTGCCCTCAACAGATGCAAAAACATGGAGATTTATCTCTTCATTATCACCGGTTCATTCACTATTGAGTTTCTCGGTTTGTCCACTACTTTGGAGGCTGTTCGTTTTCTCCCATCCTCATTGTATTTCTTTAGTATTTAGGAGAATGTTTCATTTTCCAAATCATAAGGTTCATTTCACCACATGGTTGACATGAGACGAACCGCTCGGGATTCCACAAACTTATTTTTCTTTCTCACAAAAGTTCTACAATTTTTGAGTTTGGGGAGAAGAAGTGAGATGTGAAGTCTCAGAGATTTTCTCTGTCTTCCCAGGATTGAGAAAAGAATAATAGATATGTTTTATTATTATATATCAATTGATCATATCGGTATCTAGTAATGTTGTTTTCTTTCAATAGACTCAATTTTGAGAGAGATCTTCAAAGTTTTCGAACAGCCTTCAATTTGTAGGATCAGATTTTCCCCCAATACTTCATTAAAACTCACGTTTTGCTTTCGAGCATTAACGAGGAATGGTCGCCAAGACTCATTGGATGATTCTATTTGAAATACTTTTCAAAATATGTCTGTTCGAAGGCTTCGAAGCTTTAATTCTCTTTTTATTGTGATTAAGTCAAACAATTGTTTTAAAACCTTAAAACTTATTTTAAATACTTTTTCACAATTTTCCGACTTTTGAACTAGCAAATTTAATTAGTGTTTTCCGAAGTAATCCAAAGATATAAAATTTTACAACTTTTTTATTCATAATATTTTGTTGAGTTCTTAATCGTCATGATTTTTTGCAGGTATTTGTTCACAATTGTCAGCTATCTCATTGGAGTTTTCATTTTTGCAACAATCGTTGGTGAGTGGTCAAGTCTATCGTTTTAATATTGTTAAGTTTGAGTAAATTAAATATTCTTAATTATATGTATAATATAAGACTAGATATTATAATTAATAACTCTTTGTAACTACAAAAAGGTTCTTGAATTTATTATAAATAAATTTTGCGGTATTTTGACTAGTGTTGATATTTGGGAAGAAGGAGGTTTGAAGTAATCTCATTTGAGTGAAAAGTGGAGATGCCCAAGAGACTTCCTGTCTCTCACTACTCTTTCCATTAAAGGAGAAAAATTTTACATTGAAAAAATCAATATATTTAGTTGGGCGGATTAGCATATTACCCTTATACATATAATACACGTAGTATATAATAGGATGACCGTATTTATGGGCCCTGTAGTCTCATTTAAATAACTTTTTTTATTAGTAAACCAATTGACATGAAATTTGGATCTGGTATGTACAGTCGTATGTAGTATAAGGCAAAAAATGTTAGGTGTCAAAAGTCACCCCGTGACCTTTGGTGCATTGTTGAATTAAGGTCAACTTTTTACCATTTTTTCCTATCTTCTCACTTGATTCACCTTTGAAGCAGTGTTTTGGATATTTTGTTGATATCATTTAAGGATCGAATTACCATAAAACGTTCTTAATCAAATTTTAATGTTCAAGAATAAAAGACGTATTTTATCATTAAAAATGAAAAGAAATCTGGCTTTACCAATACCACTCATCTCAATTTCTCCTAGACAAACAATATGGTGAACCCACATTAAAGTAAATATCATAATTTGAACATTTCTCACCATTTAATTCATAATGATCTTAAATATAAATATAAACGTTAACTATTTAAATTAAAGATGAGCGAGAAAGGGGTAAGACCGATTATCGCCCGTCTTTCCTAGGACTTGAAACAACAGTTTGACCGAAATCCTGCCAGTTCCATTAGTAAACATTCAAAGGAAATTAAAATCTCTAAACTCCAGATTTTCGGGAGGTTCATGATATTCTTGGATATCGTCCCTTCAAAATATCAAAAACTCGTATTTCAGAAGTGAATCAAGTGAGGAGAAAGGAAAAAGTGTAGAAAGTTGATCTTAATTCAACAATACACCAAAGGTCACGGGATGACTTTTGACACCTGACATTTTTTGCCTTATACTACATACGACTGTCCATATTAGGTCCAAATTTCATTTCGATTGATAAATAAAAAAAGTTATTTAAATGAGACTACAGGGCCCATAAATACGGTCATCCTATTATATCTGATCAACGTCATATTTTTATAGTAATCGACATCTCTGTTCTTATTATATGCGATGTTGATGTATAATATTTATGAAAATCTTTATGATAGTACATAGTTCAAAGAATAAATATCATAGAAAAGAGTTTTCATCTCTCAATCGACATCAAAATACAGTATTTTAACATAAGGATAATCAACTATATAATCTTATGTAGTATACATTTATATAACTAGGTATATTACATATATAGTATATGGTACATTGATTTAAAATAAATAAGTAAATGAAAATACTTATGTAACTACTCTTACAATAAACACTCCCCAAAATGACATGGAATTACATATGTTAAGCATTTGGTAATTTGAAATAAGTGATTCGCTTATGCTAAGATATATACATAAGTAGGTAATTAATAAGGTTATGAGTACATAAGGTATGATTTAAAATATTCTCATGGTACTTAAATTGCTTTCAAATAATTCTTTCCAGGTCAAGTTGGGAACGTTATAACGAATCGTAATGCGAACCGACTGGAGTTCGAAAGACTCCTTGTAAGTTTTCCAATCTCTCATTCATTATCTCATTCAATTTGGTGAAAGGGTTTAATTCTTATGAAAACTATGAGTGGAATTCTCCTTCAACTAAACTAATAAATAAAACTGTCAAAATCCCACCATTTTTAAAATATCATAAATTAATGATTTCCCATTATTAAAAATTCAAAGGAATTATTGTTTTTAATCATTTTGGTTAAACAACCTGCAAATATGTCAATAAACATTATAATAAGAAAGTTTAATATACTTGCATACATATACTATAAATTCTTTTAATTCTGTTTTAGGACGGTGCTAAAATGTATATGAGGCATCACAAAGTAAGTTATGGTTTTTCAATTCATCTTTCCCTATTTATTATCCAGGGAATTGTTTTTAACTCTTTTGGTTAATATGCATATACATATTTTGAACATAATATAATATAGGTGCCGCGTGATATGCAACGAAGAGTTTTAAGGTGGTATGACTACTCGTGGTCCAGGTAAATTCATTATTTCTTTCTACTGAAATCGTGCCAAAATGCAATTATATGGTACTTATGATTATTGATTGTTTGGTGGTGAATGTTTTTTTTGCTTTCTGCAGAGGAAGGATTCAAGGAGGGGGTGATATAAACACGGCCTTAGGTCTTCTACCTGACAAGCTCAAAACAGAGTTGGCCCTTCATGTCAACTTAAGTGTCCTGAGGAAGGTTAGCTTTTAATCACATACAGAACACAATATCGGTCAAGTGAGACATCAGAGGTTGGGAAACAATTGGAAAAAATATATGTAATGGGCATATAATAATCTATATTCCACATGTTATTGGTTGAAATTCCTATATTATTGCATGTACTATAATACTTCACTATAGGGTTTTAATTATCTAAATATGGATTTCTCTATACACTAAAACTGTATTAAAGACAAAGACTACTTATATATGTAATAATATTAGAAATCACCAATAAAGAATAATGTATATTACATATGGGAATGAGCAAGCTAAAACGATATGATTCGGAAATTAATTTTATTTTGGGCGTTTCTAGAGATTTTAAAAAATGATTCATTAATTTAAATTATCGTAATCAAGTTACCAATGTTCATAGGACAAATAATGGGGAAAGTTGAGTAAAATACAATTAGAGGAAAATACATAATGCGACAACTACTTTGTTCATCATTCGTTGTGAACTTCATTTGCATTTTCAAAACTTCCATTTACTCATTTTGCGCTTTTCGCTATTCCTAATTTTATTACGATTAATCTTAATTTTAAATACAGAATATATAAAAATACGTAAATACTCAACCATTATTTTACTGTGAATAAAATTGAATTGTCATTAAAGAGTATTCAAAGTAGAAATATAATTAAGAAAAATAAAGATAAAGTATTTAACAATAACAGAGTGAGGTATAAGATTTAATTATAATTTAAAAATATTCAATTATTAATTAGCGTACTCCAGATATAACATTAAAATTGTTACGTTTAATAAATTTAAAAATCTCGGAAATCTCTAGAAACGCCCAAAATTAATTTCCAAATCATATCGTTTTAGTTTGTTCAATCCCATATGTGTAAATTTTAAGGACAGAAGCACTAACTAAACAAATTTCAAGATTTATACGAAAACGAAAGGAACTGTCTTTATATGATTTTCCCATGAGTAGTTTGGATTTTAAAATTTAATATAATTTTACTTTTTATTTAAAGTGTATGTATGGGAAGTACCGAGTGTTTTTTTAAGGACATTGGTATGTACTTTACATTTGTACATATTAGATATAAAGGGAAACAATTAAATCTTCTCGAGGGCTGGATAACGTATAGTGAGAATTTAATGAATGGTTGAGTATTTCTGCGGTCAAAGTCGTTTAATTAATTCTTCCATTTGAAGGGGTTTCTATTAGCTTCCCTTTAAAGCTCATATTTTAATTATATAATGACTATTCTGGCTTCATGGTCGGGCTTATGAGAACTCTGAGCTTGTAATGTACAAAATGGGCCAGGGGGTTTTCATGGAGAGTATTGATGAATTGTCCTAATATTGAAATGAAAAATGGGGAATGTTCCCACAGAGTGAGTTGAGGTTCCATTGTTTCCCAACGACTGATTACCAAAGAATAAGATGAAGTGGAGTTCTAAGACGCTTCAAATGTCATGTGTCAGGTGACGATTTTTCAAGAATGCCAGCCCGAGTTTCTCCACGACCTCGTGCTAAAGATGAAAGCGTACATTTTTACTCCAGGGGACTTAATTTGTCGGAAGGGAGAAGTTGCAAGAGAAATGTTCATTATCGCCGACGGCATCTTGGAAGTTATCAGGTGAGAAAATTATATTTTTACTGCTTTCTTCGCATTATGAAACCATCAAATCATTTGAGCATAAAAGTGGAAAATATTAAAGCTACTCATACAATAAGTACAATGTAGGATAATATACCATACTGGTATAAGTAGTAAAAATGTCAAATATCAATAGTATAGAATCTTACACAGTATCACTACCTATATTAGTGAGTAACTTGAGGTATACCAATATGTATAATGGTATAATGGTAATAATGAAAGTAATATGAATATATGTGAATAGTGAAAGGAGTTTAGCATAAAAAGGAAGGGTTATTTATTCGGAGCATTTTATTGATCAGTTCCAAAGTACCATATTGATAGATTTATTGAAGGTTCATTTCATTTCCTAAACATCCAATATTTGGGGAGAAGTACAAATAAAGGATGAGCCATTATTCAGCGCATGAAGCTCACCCGGATCCATTCCAGGGATTCCCCCGACTTCAAAGAGATCATCAAAAGAAGTATCTTGTCCACTTTTGTTACAACCATTTCGCCCTTTCTTGACAAATACATTCAATTCCCAGATTCTAACTTTTTCTCAAACTTTTTACTTTTGCTTAGGTATACGTAAAAATTAAACTTTTTCTACATAGATATAAAATACATCCCCAACATTAAAGATGTACATTCATTGGATCATAGGAAAAATTATCAACCCAACAATGCAGAACATATAATATGTATGAATTTTCCTTTTGTGTTCACATTATTGAGATACAAATATTTTAAAACCATCTATTAATTAACATAAGTAATACTAACAATAACTATGTGAATATAAAGGTAAATAAAATCATTAATTGAACATTAGTCATTAATTATAGTTTAATGAGATTAATGACTGTAAAAGGGAATCATTCTCTCTAACTAATTACATGCCGTCAAATTTAAATATTCATACGAAACAATAATTATGATATAATAATAGTGTAAAGTTAAACATTTCTTGTTAACATGCTTTAATATCAAAATTTATAGATCAAGTTTTGTTAATAATTATTCTTTATGATCTCAAATCTATGTTAGATTTGGGTATATACCTATTATTTAGCCACCTCAAAAATTTTCGTATTATATGCCACCGTAACATTTACACCCAAAATTAAAAAACTATATTAGGTATGCAACAATTGTTTTAATATTTAATGAAAGTAATATATTGTAATATTTTTTACCAATCAAAATGGTTTGATATCATTAACATATTCTTATGGAATTGTAAGGTATGTCCTATGTCCTCTCCTGTCCTTGTTACTTATCTTATCATTAACATATTCTTATGGTTTACCTATACACTATTGCTCTCAAAATAACTTCAAGAATAGCTCTTTAAATGTAAGTTTAAGTCTCAGCTGGACTATTCACTTAAACGTACTTTTTACGGTGGCCAATAATATTCTTTAAGGTGGCTAATTGTATGGTGAATGTGTTTAATTTTTTTACTGTGGCTTCCTTATTTTTTAAGGTGGCGAATTAAATGGTATCCGTTAAATATATACTTATATCTTACAAAATTTTTTTATGTAAAGGATTAATTTAGAAAATATTTATTTAATATAAATTCTGATATAATATAATAAATGATCTACATATACAATTTATAATCATAGGGTTTAGGTGTACATTTAAGCCCATGCTTAATGGTAGATTCAAAATATAAGTTTTATTCCCAAAGATATATTATACTTACATAGATAATAAAATTGATGATAAATGAAATCTATAAAAGAGAAAAATCCATGTTGGGTGAGAATCTCATCCATGGACATATTAGTTGAGGAACTCCGATTTATGTCAAAGGCTTTTCAATAAAGTTTATCGAATACTAAACAAAGTATTTACAAAAAACATCCAAACTTTCATTTTTAGCGATGCAGGAAAAGTGTTGACGACGATGCAAGCAGGAGATTTTTTTGGTGAAATTGGAATCCTCAACCTCGACGGATTGAATAAGTGAGTTAAGAAAGGTGTATTACTTTTACGTATAGTTAAGATAGGAAAATGGATGTAATGGGATTTGATTTGATTTAAATGTTCAGGCGAACCGCTGATGTCCGATCTGTGGGTTATTCGGAGCTCTTTAGCCTTTCACGAGAAGATGTTTTGGCTGCAATGAAGGATTACCCAGAAGCTCAAGTGAGTCAATAGTAATTCAATTGGAGGAAAAATTAAAAACAAAGGGTGATCAAAGATGAAGATTCGCTAGAGACTTGGTCTTTGATGCGGATCAAAAGGATGATTTTTTCTTTCTAATCTCATTTGTAACATTACAATAAGTTCACCAAGTTGTGTTTGGATAGGAAATCCTTCAAACTTTGGGAAGAAAGCGGTTGATGGAAGCTCGTAAGGCAAATGCCCCACCTCCGAAGAAAGAACTGCCCGGTGTTGTTCCGCCGCAAAAGGGTTCGCCACTCCTGGTGGGCCTCAAGGGGTCCGAAACTCCAGAGAGTGACACGACCGGGAAGAGGATCGTTGAGAAACTGAGGAGTGACGTGAAAGGATTAAGAAACGCGATCCGAAGGAGCCGAAAAAGCAATTCCAGGTCTTATCTCACCCCCCAACCCTTATGAATATTTCCCCTTTAATCCCCATAATGCATCGTCACAAAGTGTCCCTTCTGAGCTGGATCTCACGGTTGACTCGCTATTAATTCCACTTCTTTTGGTAGATGGGAAAACAGGAATATAATTGAGGGGCATGTCCCTATAGACCTGCTAGTTATTAGGAACCAGGAAAAAATTAGTTCTTTCCCTATTTGTTCAGGCACTCACGTCCTCAACCTCGATCTTCCCGGATGGCTCAAACTTTTCTCTAGAGAAACTTGACAAATACGATAATGGGCCCCACTCATTCATATTTCCGACCCAATTCTTCTCACAGTTCTCCCTTCCCACTTTATCCCTCTCCCACATGGATTAACCCACTCCCAGTGAGTCTCGCCACTCTGGGCCATAATGAGGACAAAATATTCATTTGCTTTCTATTCAAACCCATTTCCATTCTGAAAGGAAAGTTTGGTTCAAAGGTGTTGAAAAGTCCTTAAATTCTTTCTATCTCTCTCTACATAACATATACATTCTGCTGAATACAGATATATATCATTTATTAAGTGTATGGGTGGGATGGAGTTTGGGTCTCCTTCCCAATTCATAAAGCCCACCATTATCGTTCATTTAACTGAGGTCGGGCGGAAGATTCTATTACTCATCTTGTCCATTGATCCTTGGTGTTTGTTTGCTGAGAGCACGCGAGCCCTCCATTTGCACATTGTATTAAAACTCAAGATGATGATGATGATTTGTGGGGAATGTAATGGTAAGGTTTGAGAAGCAGAGTGTCGGTCGGAGACATGAAAAATGTTAGAGATCTTTCTTCTTAACATAACACTTTTCTCTTCTACTATTATATGTAACTTTTATATATTAGACGAACCGTTCGAGTCCATTGTGAGAGTTTTGTAGGAAGGAGATTTTAGTATTCTTCTGTCTCCTCACTTCCTACTTTCAAATTTACAAATAATCTATCTAATATCATATCCAATGACTCAAATATGGATCGAAAAGTTGAGAACTTGGGAAGAATGCAAAAGCGGGTTGAGATGGCAGGCGGAGGAAAAATCCCTTCATTCCAGTACAATGGAAAATTGTTGTGATGAACAGATGAGGATGAAGGAAAAATATTATTGTTCCTGTCCTCCATCCTAAATTTTATTCTTACATAATTTTATAATCCTCTTGGTCCAATGAAGACTCGAAGATTCTTCAAATTTCATTTTGAGAAACCATCTGGATAAAATGAGTTAATATTTAACGAACCCTCGAGGAAAGAGTAATTAAAAAGAAGAACATTTTACAGAGAGCTTTGCCCAGGAATGCTAATCACCAAATGACAACTTGACTCTCTTTATAATTCACGCCGTTTCATTGAGGAAATGAGGAAAGTTGGCCATGGCTGTATTTAGCCCCATATGATGAGCGGATTTAAACAATTATGTTGGCATTTGAAGAATTATAGGACAGGAGATTAAGGGAACCAAGTGATGTACCTACATATAGTTTTATTCCCAAAGTTGGATTAGATAATTGGAGGAAAGTTATTAATTGAATTTCCCCTGCAGTAAGGAAGACTCAAGTGAGCCTGAATCGGGCAAAGACAAGGAGAGCGGAAGCGGACGGAGTCGGAAAGAAAGCAGCGGGAGCGATCGGAAAGGACGCGGAGTCCTCAAAAGAATGCACCACGTGATCAGTGACGAGAAGGAACGGGAGCCGTCAACGACGCCATCAACCTCAACTTCCTCGCCGCTTCCGGTCCCAAAGAAAGTGACACTTTTCCCGTCCTCGCCCCCGAAGGAAGAAGAGGGAAAGAAGGCGGGCGAACCGAAGGAAATTACTTCAAAATCTCGGCCAATGACCGTTTTAACACTCCACCTGGGAGTCTTCTCTTGAGTTCATCCCGACACCCCACTTCCTTTTTATTTCCTCTTCAAAACAAATGGCCCCCATCACCCAATTCCATCTACGTAGTAAAGTCAGGAGAACTAAACCTATTAGGATATTATTCTAGTTAAACATTTTTGAGGCCGTTTCTAGGCCAACTGACGACCTCTTAACATCAACATTTTCAAACATCCGAACAAAAAACCCCTTTCGACTAAATTCAAAGGATCAATGTCAATAGGCTCAGCGTCAAAATGTCTTTTAAACTTTCTTTTTTGGATTTACCAACCAATGGCTTAACTTTACTTTTAACTTCATCGCCCCCAAAATTTATTTTCAACACATAAACATATTTATAATAAACCATACTTATAGTTATGTTATAACAATAATACATATTATAAAGAATGATAACACACTTATTTAATATATATGCACACACTTATTTACTATATATATAGGTACATATTATTTTTAACCTTAAAACCTCATGTCTTGATAAAATCCTTTTTTACAACTTTTGCTCAATTGTTACATACAGTTGTACTTAGGATTAAATAGAATAGAAGAATGTTCAAACTTTCTTCTATTCAAATCCTATGCATTTATATGATACAATTGAGAATTCTTATCAATCTAATCCCAAAGTCTTTTATTGTCTTTTGAGAAGATTCCCAAAAGAGTTACAAGAATTCTCTCTAATGAGATTTCACACCTAAAGTGACGGAGTGTTATTGATTTCACAGGTGATTGGTGCGGGACTTCCGCTCATGCAGCGACTTCGACTCCTCAAGCAAAAAGAAGACAAGGAAAAGGCTGAAGTGACGAGTGTGAAAATCCAAACAACGACTGTTTTAGTCGAATCCCGACCCAAATCTCTACCATCCGATGGACCACCATCTTCCGTCCATTTCACACTCCCCGTTCCCGAGGTGGTCGAAGAAGAAAAAGAGGAACCGGCGGTTTCTATCCAAAAAGACCCATTGGTTTCAGGGCCGAGTTCCTCAACCCGCCGACCTTCCATTCTGGACATTAAAAATAAAAATGGCAAGGCCTATGGGTCAGTTGATGACTTGTCCCCAGAGTTTTCCCGATTGCCATTTATCAAAAAGCTCCAGATCCTCAACGAGCGCCAGAAAATCGCCCAATTGCTCAAAAGTAAAAACTCTAATGCGGTGTTGACCCGAAGTACGAGCGAAGGATCGAGCGAGCCGAATTTGCCACCTCCGGACGACGAGCTTCATTCGATGGCCAAGGGACGGAGAACTCAGTCGAGCAGTGAGCAGTTCCTCATCCCCGACCTGTCAGGAGAGGACGAGTCGGAGGTCAAATGGGCTGACCCCACTCCGCCCCACTCCCCTGAAAGTAATGACAATGAAACGGCTGAGCGAAGAAATTTGAAAAGTATTCTGAAACGATTGAACCAGAATATCCCTCTCATCTCTTCTCCTTTAGGGTCGCCTGCGTCCCAAGTGGGAAGAGCCGAAGAGGCAAAACTCCTCAGAGCTCCCACCGTTGAAGGATATGCGGCCAGACACAGAAAATATGCCAAAAACGTGACTTTCCAACGACAGGCGGTCAAGGCCATCTCGCCCGATTCTCCCCAACAACTCACAAGTGACAAACGGCCGGAATCGCCTTTGGTAAGAAATCATTAAATTTTAATTAAAGTCTCTTCTTAAATTAAATCTATCACCTTTATTGCTTTCCTTTTAAAACTTTCACTTCAATTCTCATCCATCAATTTTTTGAATTTATAGCTATTTTTGCATAACAAAACTTTAAATGCCACTTTGGGATTTTAATTAATTTTCACACCTTTATAAATTATAATTAATAAATGTTAAAATTAATTACAACAAATTAAGGATCCAAATAATGACAATGGACTTTGTATAACATTGAACATTAAATTAATCATTAATTAAATTAACAATAGCTTAGATATACTAATTTATTTATTCTAAGGGTAAGTAAATATGGTAATGTATTGATGGAAAATGTATTAATTTGATTTAATATTCCTTTCAGTTCTACGAAAAATAGTCTGGGAATTATTTTAAAATTGCCAATTGCATGCATTAATTGTAGATACAATGATATCTCTAGCACACTTACTGTTCCACTTTCCATTTTAATTATATTTTTCCAATAGTCAAAAAAATATTTTATAAACATGGAACAATTTATTAATGGGGATAATTGAGAAATCACTCAAATTATTTAGGTACTTTCAAATCGGTTTTAACAGTAAGTGTGGGAGAGTGAAAGGGACAGTAGAATTTATATTTATATAAGTATGTATTTGTTTAAATCATTTAATTACGTAGATTTGCATTATTACCTTTATATGAATTATGACAAATAGTATAAAATTCTATATACATAAATTCCTCAAAATTAATTTTTGATTAAAAATAATCAGAATTAATTAATTTTAATAAAATATTATTTTAATTATTGTTGGCTTATTGTGTTATTGTACAAATACGAATATTCCGCAATTATCATTTATTAGATTTTTAGTGAATTTTTACTATTAAATCAACATACTAATAACATCAATATTGGGGCCGACCAGTTTGGCTTTGAGGGAGAGATAGTATTCACGAGTTGCCTTGTTAAGCAATTTTTGGCCCTGAGCTTGCCTGGATGGGTGAACGGGGGTGACCCGTTACACTGATCAGGAGGAGCCGGGGTTCGAAGTTGGCGGTGAGGGGTTCACTTTGGCGAAAGGGCCAGAGCTCACCAAGAGGTGAAGCCGGGTCGGCCAGTGGCCCCTACCAGGTCAGTTGAGGACTAAGTCCAAAGGTCTTCCCATTTCTCTCCCTCAGAGCACATAGCGGTAGCGGCCGCAACCATTGCACACACACGGTCATAATTAAGTATCCCCCATGGAAGCATACAAATTAGTCTAATACCAATAGCGTATACAACACGGGGGTAAATTTCTCACCACTAATCAATCTAATATTGATAATGTGTGCCATACGGAGTAAAGAAATGCTTGTAAATAGGCTGAGACAGACTGCAATGGGCCTCTAGGCCTGCGCGGCTGTGATGGTAACATCAAAATCTCTCTAATATACATACATACAACATCAATATTGTTCTTATATCAAAATAATAGATTAACAAATTAATATTTTCAAATAAAATATTTTTAACACATCCCATATATTACATATATGTTAATTATTTTTATCTGCAAAATATATAAATTTTCAGCTTTATAAAAATATTCAGCTTCTGTTTTAAATGCACGTTTTAAAATCACAAATGAAGCTTAAATGTCTATGAAATTTAAACCCACTTTGCTCCGCATGTGTAAAATTTTTGTAAAAGTAGTTAGTACATAAGTAAAAAATATAAAACATTGTGGATCTTGTTCCTCCATTGCCTTTTTCTATGACCCAATGTAAAGAATGAGGAGTGAAAAAATATTTTTTAACTCACAGTTTGATCCTCGTAACGAAGAGAGACAAAGGACGACGATTACGTACAAAACAAGAGACGTGGAAATGAGCGAAACTTTTGCTCTCAACATGGGCCTTGGTTCAATTCAGGACGAGTACATTGGAGGAGTCTTTCTCGGAATCAAAAATATCATGCAATCAAAGATGGTCGAGCTCCAGAACAAATTCCAAGACAAGTATGAAATCCTCGAAGAGAAGTTGCGTGAACGTGAAGAAATCATCTCAGTCCTTCACCGTCGCATCATCGAATTGGAAACAGGAGTCGAAGGTGAGGAACTGCGACCAAATGAGATTCGAAGAAGGCGAATGCGAACTCATTCCCTACATTCCAACGGCGACTCCGACTCCGACGTGGAGGACGATGATGACGAGGAGGAGGAGCATTTCTTTAGGAGACCTTACCATGCCGGGAGTTCGTATCTGTTCAGTCGGGGGGATTCCATCGATACGGTGATCAGCAACCAGGACACAATCGATGATGAAGTTTTCGCCTCTCTTAATGTTGAACTCCGACCAGAGAGGCAAATCGAGTCGCCCCCTGGGCCTCAAATTCACCCGCTCTCGCTTTCCAACCTCGATCAGAGAAACGAGGGCTCAATTGAGAGAGAAAACTTGACAGAAGGCGAGAGGCCGCTTTGGGAATTTGAGTTTCATTGTGAGGAGTTTGGAAATGCCAGACGTCGTCGATCCGCCCAGACCTCTACCCCTCAAGGACCAAGTGGAGAAAGGCCGGGAGAAGTCCGGGTCGAGTCAGTTGCCCTCGACATTGAGAGTTCCTCTGAGGAGGAGAGCGAACAAGAGCGAGTCAAACCCCAACCGCTCAAAGAAACGTCAAGTGAGTCAGGGGAGTCGGACAGCACGGACGGAGACGACCTGGACAATAAAAACTGGGAAGTGAAGTTGCTAGCAAAGGAAATGCATCGAATCGAAGAGGAAACTGACCGGGCCAACGATGAAGAAGTAAAGAAAATGGTCACGCTCTCAAACCAAATCTCCAATCTTACAAGTGTTGTCAACGAGGGAGCTCTTTCTCCAAATGAGCTCGACATGCTCGAGTCCGTCCTCGCCAATAAGTCAAAGAAGGTCCGGTCGCTGTGCAAAGCATTCAGTGTCGAGTCGGAAGCTTCGACCTCGGCGACGGCAGTCCGAAGAGGTCGACGAAGTTTTGATACCCGGATAGAGGTCAAGAGTCCGACCGAGCCGGGTAGTTCCCTCGGGACCAAGAAATTGAGTCCTGGAGAGCGTCTGGAGTTACAAAGGCTTTCCTGCGAACGGAAATTCCCTTCCACGATGAGACGGCAAACGAGTCTTCGCGAGTCCCATGGACAGGAAATGATGCGACTCGGTGAGTTGGGTCAAATCGAAGGCGGAGGTCGAAGGAAAAGCACCGCAGAACCAAAGTCATTTCTCAACCGATTCAACTTCCTCAGACAACTGACGACCAAGTCCAAGGAGGAGGACTCGACCACGTCTGTGGCCACGACCTCGTCCATGGCCACGACTTCGTTCTCGACCAATGCTAGTGTGAAGAGCGAGTCAGCCCCAAGACGGAATTCTGTCGGAGGTCTTTTGCCGTCCTTCATCTCCTCAGCTCTCTTCAGTCGGGAAGAGGAAATTGATGGGGGCGGGACGGAAGCGGGAATTTACACGTTGCCTCTTCCAGGACCTTCGGGGTCGCCTTCTGAGCAGCCAAAGTCAAGTGGAGAGAATCAGCCACTTCTGAAAAAATAAATTCCAGTCCAGTCATCCAAGGATAAAAAAACCATCATTTTACATTCTCTCTCGACATTACCAATTTTTGTTGTTCACTCTGAGGAACCCAGCCAATTGATAGCAATTCCAATATAGCAAGTATAACATTTATCAACAAAATTAATTTAAAACAACTTTCCAAATACTCAATTTTTAAAAGTGTCTTCAAATTACCCACAACTCATTTTACAGAGAAGTTAGTCAAAATTAAAGCTAAGCTAAACAATAATAATTAATGTTCATACCATTTTATGAAATTAGATACTTTATTAGAGATTAGAAACATATTTTAACTGGCCTTTTAGAAATTATTAAAAATGGATGTTTATTACATAATAATTACTAAATTAGTTAATATTCTTAAAGTCTTAAGCATACTAATATATCCTTATATGTATGTATGTACTTTAATGTATAATACTTACATAGAATATAGTTGATATTATTTGAATACATATGGGTAAATATGTTAGTAAACAATTAAACATATACTCGTTTTATATTTAATTTTACTTATTTACAATCGAAATTTTCTTTGGTATTTTATAAATCCACACGTGTTTATTTAATTATTTATATTCCACATACCATATGACTTTTAATTATGCCCATTTAAATAATTGAAACTACAGTTGTTTTAACTCCATATATGGTATAAAGCTCATAATTGGCAGATAATAAAACTAATAGTTATAAAACTGTATTTAACTGATCAGACGAACGAATTTTTTGAAATATGTTAAATTCTCAATTATGTTAAAGCAATCTTGTAAAATCTAATACCTATATAAATATATTTAAGTAAGGTACCTTATGTAATATTATGTTAAATTTGTGTGCAATAAACGCACAACGAGTCAATTATCAAATTGTTAGGTTCTCATGTCAATAAATTAAAAACACCTTCACCAACTAATATACAGGTATAAATATGTATAAATATTAAGTACATGAATAATATAAATGCATGAATGATAATAAATATTTATCAAATATATTGGTAATATAAAGAGATTTGCTTCTAACTATCATATACTTATTAAACCTATTAATATTAAAGAGGGGTAACAATATACATTATTGCCATAAAGTAATTACACAGATGCATAACGTATCTGCGTAATTGCTAAGTAAAAATAAATTTAAAATAAATATTGAGAAGATGTTTATGTAATATTTACTACTAATTAATACATAATTTAAAGTATATAACAAACAATGCTACAAATTTTGAAATTTTTCCTATTTGTTACATTTATATATTAAGTACCTCTTTATTAATTAAATTAATTGTGTACCTATATTGGATTGGCAAGGCAAGGTGGTGACTATTATTTATTCATTAAGGTTGAAAATTATATCATGATTATTATTATTTGATAAACAATCCAATAGTTATTGAGGGCTATCGGCTCTCCATAGAATTCCTTAAAGTAAAGATTATTTGATTCATTAATCATTTTATGACTTGTTTGTAAAATATATCGATTTTGATTATAATCCGAATGTTTAGATTTTAAAAATGTTTATCATCTTTTTATATTATGTATATTATAAAAATATAAATAAAATGGAACAACGAAAGGAGGAATTATTTGACCATTCTATGTATTTGATAAATTTAATTATTTAATTACAACCATTACATGATATCAAATTAAAGAAAGTTATCAAAATATAGGTAACAATAGGTTGCCCACAGTGTCGCACACCTCTCAACGCCGCGTTTATAGTTAAAAGTTGGAGGTTTTGTTAATTACTTAACACTTAATAATTAAGGTAGCTAGGTAGTTAGGTAGCTCGCCTACCTCAGAAACAAATCTATTTTAAAAGGATTAACTTTAAACTCAAACTCGCAACTCTCACAGAGTTTTAGTTTTTACAATGCAATGCTGAAGTTTATTACACATTCAATATTCAATAAAAATATGATCAGATTTAACGAAAATGAATTCTTTATTAAATTTTACCAACTATTGAGGATAATTTAAATCAACAATGCTTCCTGGCCCTCTTCCTCTCCCTCTTACAAATCTTTTCGGCATTCACGTTCTTTTTATTAAATGCCTTTACACGATTTAAGCTTATTGCATATGGTTTATGTATTGCAAGCTCTAGATGACGTTTCATAAATCCTTGAAGCTACTAAAATTAAATTAGAATTATTTAGTAAAGGGAAGAAAATTTTCTATAAAGTGAATTATTAAGATTTATAATATAAAATTACTTTATTTCCTGCTAATCCATTATTATAAAACGGATGCTTAATTCCATTTATTTCGGCTAATTCAAATGTCAATGAGAATAAATCTCTTGTTATCCCATAGAATTTTTCGCATATAACTTTCTAGTGATCTACTAAACATTTCTCTTGTTCGATATTGAATATTGGACGACCTTTATATGCTTCAATTGGGACTTCATTTTTTAATCTTCTTTGTAAAGATCTTGCTGAAATATTAAATGTTTGGGCCTGTCTTCGTGACATACCATTTTGGACAATGTCAATCGCATTATTATAAAATTGTATTCTTTTATAACGTTCTCCCATACTATTAAACTTTAAAATGGTCTTAATAAAACTTAATTTCGCTATAATTGTTTAATTTGAATATTGTAAATATTCAATAAAGAAACATTATCACTTTAGTTCTGATGAAAAAAGACGTGAGTGAGTAATGTAATAAACCTTTAGCATTGCATTGGATAAACTAAAACTCTGTGAGAGTTGCGAGTTTGAGTTTAAAGTTAATCCTTTTAAAATAGATTTTTCTGAGGTAGGCGAGCTAGCTAACTACCTACCTTAATTAGTAAGTGTTATGTAATTAACAAAACCTCCAACTTTTAAGTATAAGCGCGGCTTTGAGAGGTGTGCGACACTGTGGGCAATTTATTGTTACTAATCGTAAATAAGTAAGTATATACCTAGGTTCTACGAAATATTAATAAATATCATATATAATACGAATTCATGACGATATTGATTTGAAAAAATAAATAATTTAATATTATTAAATATATGTTTTATTCAATCAAGGAAACATCATGAAATATTTATAAAGTTTTAATTTTATATTAAATGATAAGATAAAGACTTTTGAATGAAGAGGATCGGAATAACATACCATACATAGCATACTATTATTTATGTAATTATACATATTAACCTAAAAATGCATTTAAATAGGGTAAGTTATTATAGATATATATGTAACAAAATTGTAACATTTAAGAATTTCTTCATAGGCTCCTAGACGTTCTGAAAAACAAAATAAAATATTAAAAATTACTCAATAAAAATTGTACTTAACAATATCGTAATTGTATTCATATATAAATATTTCAAATTACATTCTTCTTGACTTCTCCTTACACATCGGGCCACTTTTCTCTTGAATTCGGTGTAATTTTCTCTCCACTCTTTCTGCAAACGAAATGAAGATATGAATATAAAAAATTAATTAAATGTAGAAATTATCGATTAAAAAACTTATAATTGAAGAATAACTCACAGCAGCGTCTACATTAGCGGGACTTTCGTCGTTGGGATCTGCTAACATGGATATGACTGAGATAAGTATTGTTTCGACAGTATGGACAGGAAGCCAGCGTTCAGACGCTTTCTCATATCCCCATTTGTCATCTCCTGGCTCATGAAGGATGGAAATGCAAACATCTCCGCTCTTATCAACTGGAAAAATCATCCACAGCATTAAATCCTCATCCATCTTTATAAAATGCCCATCGGTGATGTAAATCCAAAATAATTATTATGCTTACTATTAGGATGCCAAATTTCCGTAATGAATTTCATTTTGGGGGGACGAAGAGGGTACTCTCTTGGGAAATTCAAATGAGCTTTGAAAAAACCTCCCTCGCTGGAAAAAAACCAAATTTAAATTAAAATCTCGTTGAGATAAATTTCATAAATTTGAATTATATTAAGCTTGAATCATACTAAAGGGTATCTGGAGGTCCAATAATCAACACTTCCCATCGGTAAATATCATTATCATCGATAAGGCCAGCAGAGAAACCTTCGACTGGGTTCTTGTTCAATTCTGAAAAATGGGAAAAAAGTTTAATTTTGTGTTTAGCCAATGGCGGTCCGTTACCAGTCAGTTGCTTTCGGAGGAGGAGAGACGACTGAGGTTCCGACATTTGATCAGGAAGTCGGGTTTGGGGGTTTTCCGGGCTTCGTCCAACTTGATGATTTTAAAGATTTGAGTCTGACCTGGGAAAATCGGTGGAGTCAGACGGAGGAGAATGAAGGAGGAATGAGCGAGGTTGTAAATGCACTAACCGCCTCAATGTCCATCTCGACGATTCCCCTACAACACAACCAAGAGGCCAAATGGAATTCAAAAGATGGCCTCCTCGACTCCTTCAAAACACATCGACACAAACAAACCAAAACGGACAAAAATCATTTTTCCTTCACAACTTTCCTCCTACTTTATAAAGCAAAAGATTTAGCAAAAAAGCAAAGGCACAAAGCAAACCACAACTACTCAAACGACAATCATACTTATGACTTATGAGATGAGACCAATTCATTTAAATTATTATCATTTACGTGTTGGTCTGGATGGGAATGACGGGAGGTAAACACTTTCACGTAAATAAGGTGATTGACACAAGTGAAAATGGGGCATTTTATTGTTTAATGGAATAAGCTTACTTTTAGGTAAAGGTAAACGGTTAATAAACATATTACTTGGCTTTTCTATTGTTGATTTTCTATTCAATTAGTAAAAATTATAAAAAATATAGTAATGGTTATTTGATATTATAAATTTGGCTATGAATTTGTGTAAATACTTTTACCATTTTAACGACTTAGTTTAACCATCAAAATTATATATTTATCAAATTTCCGCGGTTAAAAGGATAGATATAATTAAGTTGATTTTTACAAATAATTTTTATAATTCATAATGTTATTGGATCTTCAATTCAATGACAGTGAGTGTAAAATTCTGTGTAAATATTCTATACAGGTAGACTTATAAGAATATTAATAATGTTAGAGTTTAATTAATTCATTTAGAATTGTTCTAATGACGACTCCTATATGCTATGTTAGTACACTTATTAATGTTAATGAATGAGAATAATGTCTGTTGTTATAATGGAAGATCTGATTCGATCATTAAATTAAAGTAGAATTTCCACCATGAGCAATTCGCTCATTATATTGAGTGAGTGATATTGATGTTGAGGCCCACGTCCAAGCCCATTTTTTTCGATAGGATTGCTTTTGAAATTCTTCCTTATTATTCAATTCAATTCAATTAGCTCTATTCGCATTATAAGATGTCATAAATAAAAAATTAGCGATTTTACAAGTGTCATAATATTCACTAAAGTGACCTTTCATATTAGACGCTTACTTAACATTAATTCTCTAAATTAGAATAACAATTCCAATTAAAAGTCCATGCAAAAAACAATAAGAGTTAAAACCATATAAAATCAGAAAGGCTATTTTGTAGCAACCAAGTCTTAAACAGATTATGTTGTATTGATTATATGAAAATGTATCAAGGAACCAATTCTTGGGTAGAGCGGAACATAATATTCCTACTCGATATCTCAAAGATATAAAGATAAATATATATGTATAATGTAATTAGAACTTTTAGTATAATGCAAGTAGAAATTAATCCCTTCGCCCTCCACAAAATTTTAATGTATTATTCAATGCTTCGGAGTTCATCAAATTTTAATTTTCGTTTATAAGATTTGGAATATAACATTAACTTATTATTAGTCCATTTTAAAAATAATTAAATAATATTCTCAACTATTATTAAAATTATATTGTTAATAATATATATATAGCAGTAGATATATTTTTGTCATTTTTTAAGCTTAAATATTTCCATCTCATATGAGTGAATATTCTTGATCACATCTTTTATAATGGCTTTGCTCTTGGTGTGATTTAAATGAATAGTATTGAATATAAAACTTCTTATTTGATAAATCCCTAATTTTGTGTGGTTTGGGTGAAATTGTATTTTAGCTTATGTAATCTAATAATAGTGGAGGGGGATGTTTGGAGTCAGAGGAGGAGCCGTTGACTCCTCCCGGGAGGATTCTCCAAAGAAGAGTAAGCGAATGAATTTCGGGAGGCGACGCCTTCACCGAACCTCCTCAAACACCACCAATGAATGGACAAACTCCATCACTCACCAAACCACATACGAGGTCCAAACTCCGAACTACCCGGATCCGGAAACATTGATCTGGAAGCAACCATGGCCAAGTGCCTCGTTCGGAACGAGTGAATCCCTCAGCTTCGTCATGGCATTCAATTGCCCCCAAAATTCCTTTGCTATTCCTTCCCTTGTTAACTCCAACTCGCCCTCGAACTCGCCGCCCAACACCCCGGCCAATATTTATAACCCGGTCCTTCCGACCACGATAACCGACTCTTTAAATCGTCCACTTGCCCAAGTATCAGAGTTTTGTTGTGATTGGTCTGCAGCGTCTTATTCCTCCCCAATGAGAGAAATGGAAGGTAAGAATTTATTATTTTTAAATGGCAATTTTTAGAGAAAATTAAAAGTTTTAAACACTAAAACTTGTAAATTTTCATTATATACAAGAATCAATAATTTCAAGAAAAGGGCCAACATGCGTAATCATTTAATCATTCTTTAAATACTTTAAAGTAATATTGGATTATTATTTAAATCCCTATAGGAAACTTTTATTTTTATAACCCATTTGATCATTTTTAACACATAAAACGTTTTCCACATATCTGAATTCGAATATCTTTGAAAGATTTATCTTACTTATAGTATTTTAGAATAAATATTCAAAGGATAACATTTACAATTTACAATAAGTAAATAATAATAGGTATAACACAATAAAAAGGTCTGTTATGACAAAGAAGAATAAAATGAAGTTTTCTTCATGCACAGATAATATCGTTACATTAGATGTATTAGTGGAAAGCTTTAAGATAAGCTTGACAGATTGGGGCATGGTGTTAAAAAGGTTGAAAGGGAATCTGCTGATGGAGAGTTTTCCCTCATCGGTTCCGATTGTAAATAATCATTTAGAATAATAAAAGAAAGTGAAGTTATGGACATTTCAGCTTGCCTTCTAACTGCTGGGAAAAACCGTTCACCGATGCCTGAATTTCCATCTCCACCTCCCCACGGAGGTCAACAAGAGATGAGTCAAGGGGTTAGCTACATAAAATCAAACCAACCCTTCGTCGACCGATGCGGAAACTCCAAATCTCCCAATGTCTCTAATAACTATTCAACCTCCAATGGGTCCATCAATAACAATAAGTGTGGGAGTTCAGAGGGCCGCAATAAACATTTGCATCCAAAGCTCCTCAATGTGACGGCTAATCTCGAAATGAAGGCATTGTGGGACGAGTTCAACGAGTTGAGGACAGAAATGATCGTTACAAAGGCTGGAAGGTCACTAAACATTTCCATTAATTTCTATCTTAATTAAAACTTAACTTTTATTTTTTAATGACTAATAATGTATTTACACATAAATAACTACTACAATATAAGCTATACATATAATATTTCTTAAATTACATAAACATAACTTCTCAATAACAATTATCTTAACAGTTAGTAGAGTCGTGAAAGAGTTTTCATTTTTTTAAGTTTCAAAAATCAGAGAATAATCACATAGTTTATAAATAAGAAGATAAACCTTAAGATTAAGCCAAGTATATTGTAAAAATATAAGTGAAGTTTAAATAAATGAAATTGTTATATTTGACAGGCGGATGTTCCCAACATATCAAGTTCGATTGTATGGAATGGATCCGTTGGCCGACTATATGCTAATGATGGACTTTGTTCCCGTTGACGACAAACGATATCGATACGCGTTCCACAGGTAAATCCAACAGCCCCGCTTTTAATAGCTACTCACCTATCGCACCCATTAGGCCCAACATGGTTGACTATTTAATGAATATCTACCAATCCGACATTCCTCTCTCTCACTCTGGCATCCCACTCGGCATTCCAGGTCTTAATTAGAGAGATCTCGGTGTGATCATAGTGGATGAATAGGAATTAGGGGTCGATTGGAGATAGGGAGTCTGTCAGAGACCTCAGGTCCTAAGAAAACTTTAAGGTGTCGAAATGATAGGTGGTCTGATGAAGAGTAATTGGCTGTTTGGACTCATGCCGCTCACCTGTCTCTATAAATTACTTAAGGAGGTGTTGGCTCAGGAACCCATAACTCACGATCCACTTGACAACCAACTCCCATCCACATGTCAGGGATGAGCCACCCTTCACCCTGGTCGATGACTAAATTATAATCCCGCCCCTTGGACTCAAAATCAAAGGTGTATCTTTCAATCAGCTCCAGCTGGGTCGTGGCGGGCAAAGCGGACCCAAACTCTCCGCCCAGAATCCACGTCCATCCCGACTCGCCTACAAAGGGAGCTCAATGGATGAAGCAGGTCATTTCATTCGACAAGCTCAAGCTCACAAACAACCAACTTGATGACAATGGCCATGTTAGTTTTTCTTCATTTACTCCCCAAAACCCCTCACTCACCCTCCATGTTTATCCATAGATCATACTCAACTCGATGCATCGGTATCAGCCGCGGTTCCACGTTGTTTATGTCAATCCGAAAAATGAAGATGTCAATCTGACGGAAAACTTTAAAACGTTCATATTTAGCGAAACAAAGTTTACGGCTGTCACTGCTTATCAAAATCAAAGAGTGAGTCAAGTCATTAAATTTTATTAACATATCTCTACACCAAGTGAAATAACTAACTATGATACTTACCATTAGTTAGTATATAAGATACTATACTATGTACATATGTTTACATATTTCCGTGTTCAACCGTTGAGATATGTAAATTTGGTAAATTTCCATGTGTCTTTGCAAATTGTGCTTTCATTTTATTTGCAGATAACGCAGTTGAAGATTGCGAGCAATCCATTTGCCAAGGGTTTCAGAGACTGTGATCCTGATGATTGGTACTTAATAAACTTCCTTAAATCATTTTCCACGTTTTACGTAATCGGTAATCGTAATGGAGTGAATTTAAACTGAAATGTATTTTGAATGCAGCAGCGTGGTCGACGCGCTGAACCATCAAGGGGGAGGTCCAACAAGCGGACAAGGGACAGGTCAAAGAGGAAGGTCAGAATCGGTTTCTCCACCAACCAATAACTCAACAGGAAATCAGGGGAATTTGGTTCGGTCGGGTCAACCCTTTGCCCTCGACTCGGTCACCAAACAATATCCAACACTTTCCGTCTCGCCCAACAACAAGGAAGTGAAAGGTTAGTGAAACAATTTTTGATCTCAATCTATTTAACATTGAAGTGATCTACCTCATTAAAGAAAAGCTCAAGCCAAACAAACAAAGGTTAATGGGTGAGATTTGAAGGGTATCGAGAAAAAGCATTTCCAATACTTTACATAATTACTACCTATGGATATTACACACATAACTACATACATAAATAACATATATGTATTTTAGCTACTTAAAGTTGGATATGCATAGTTTAAGTTTTTGTTGAGCTTTCGGCATTGTTTTGCCTCATTGGTCTCTGTCATTGTGGATCTCTCATGAGATAAATCACCCGAGTCATCTCTTCTTGGAAAAAACCTTTGTCACATTATCCTTTCTCTCTACATCCATTAATACCTACACCTCAGGTCTTTACGTGAAGAATCCAAACATTTCCCTTTGCTTCATATTCCTTTCGTGAAAGTTAAAACAACTCACAAGTTCTTAAATCCAAACCTTTGTTTTTAACAAAATAAACATTAAGTTCTTCATAATAACAAGGAAAAACTAAATAATTGAAATTGAATAATTGAAATTGGATAATTAGAATTAAATAATTGAAATTGGATAAATGGAATTAAATAATTGAAATTGGATAAATATATTATATAATTAGACATAATAACCACTGGGTATGAAAGTGAATGTATGTGAAATGGATCTCTGAAATTTTAAAATAGATAAAAGGAAGGGTGAAAGGAAGGATCTTAATAACTACTAATAACAGGGACCGTGTATGTCTTGGAATGTTTTCCTATAAGTGCCAATTATAGTTGGCATTTGACACGCATAAATGTAGTAACAAATCGATTGCATATGAGTTCATTCCGATGAACCACATATTACATTATGACTTCCATATTTCCAACTAATATCTACGAAGGCAATAATAGGGAAGAGTTATGGACCAATCCCTTGGCCCAATGTTTTCCTCTCATCAACATCACCGATCTCCAACTCTTTGAATTTGCACATAAAATCCCCCACGCGTCCTCCTCCACAATTTATACAAATCCAAAAGGAATTGGCCTAAATTTGAACAAATGAGCCAATTTACCCCAAAGTTTTTAAAAATTCTCAACCAACCCCTATAATCAAATCTTGTAATAGAGATGGATAAAAATATCTTGTATTATTTATATTTAAGCTCATTATGAGTGGATATATGTGACTGTTGTTAAGTTGCACGTGTGGGATTTGTGCATTGTTTTTCGCTCCCTTCAGATTCCAAGGGGGGAAGTTTGGATGAGTTTGAGAGACGTTAAAGAGAACTTCATGGGTGTCTGTAGAGGCGGAGGAAAGAAGGCATGAGGCGTATTAGGGTTAATTGAATCCTACTGAGGAATGGGGAACCCTTTAACTTACGAACCAAAGCACCCACAACTCACCCAACTCACAGTCACATCAATTCCCATCCCAACTCACATGTCATTCTGAACAAATATGAAGGGCCCTTAGACTGAAGGAGTGTCAATCAAATTGGCAGGTTTTTTCATAATTGGATGAGGATGATTTGCAAACAAGAACCATACAAATGGCGCCATCCTCTCAATCCTACTCATTGTCAAACATGATGCCTAATGGAAATAACTACATGAATTTATGCATTAGAAGATTCATTAGGAGAAATTCCATTGAAACCATTCGAACCAGTTACTCCTTAGATAAGAAACTAGATCTCGAATTCTCTTGAGATAAACACCTTGTCTGTTTCATTCCTTAACTAATGGCTATCAATGCTTTGCATTCAATTTCCTCTACTAAATTACATTTATTTTTTACTCTCTTACCAATTAATTACAATTATTATATCAATTCTTATTTTTCTTTTATTGTTACTAATAATTATTGCAATTGCAATATTTAGCAGAATCAGCAATTGGATAATTGATTTAAACTTCATAAAGTTAACATTTAGTATATCTGTCAATTGTCACTTTGACAGTGAAGAAAAAGGGAAGTAATAAATAATGGATGCTGTCATTTGTAGTTTTCAAGGTGTTTGCGTTGATTATGTGTGGTATTGACGTAGAGAGATTTTGGCCTCCGTTTCCCACCTTGTAAGATCCGAGTGAGTGAGATTTATGATTTATGGGATGATCATTTACTCATTTATTATGTTCTCACAACTGGGTCCCTCGAGGAGAGTGAGAGTGCAGATGGTAGCTCTGGAAGATGTTTCTCCTCCTTCCCCTCCTCTCAAACCTTATTTATCGTCTCACCTATAAATCACATCTTCACATTCTTCAAACACCCCTTCACTCACAACATTCACAACCAGGACCAAATATTAATGTCAAAATCTGGACCACATTTACCAACTTTGACCTGAAAAATTATGTTTAATTTATTCGCATTTAATTTCAATTCGAATTATATTATGAATTAATGGGCTTTGTTTGATAACAGAAGAAAGTGTTGGAGGTGAAGGTGAAAGCGGATTTGAACGGATGTTCCCCAACGGGAGTCTCGTTGGCATTCCAACGGGAGGAAATGGAAGAACTGAAGGAGTTGGGATCTCTCATCACCAACCTTATTCAGCAGACGTCTCCCACTATGGGCCCATCTACTATTCAAATTACACGTCCCTCAAGAGTAACCGAGGAAATCCGTACACCAGATCCTCTTCTGACCCTTACTACAATATGTACCAGAACTTCTACAGACCGCAGCCCGTCCCGAATTCATATGATCCAAGGTAGGAGATTTAAAATTCTAAATCATTTTTAGCCTTTGAACAATTCTTGGAACTTTCATTGGTCCAGGAGTGAGACTGGTCAACAAAATTAAAAAGAGCTTCGGAAACGACCATTAATTGCTAATATTTAACTAATTGTAATACATCAACATTTAAATTAGGATTTTCAGAAACATTCTTAATAATCAATCAATAATCAATTGAAAAATCTAATGGAGATTAAGCTATTTGTGTTGGTATGTTACTTATAAATACATAGCAAATATAAGGATAAAAACCTTAGGAAATAAAAATTATTCGTAATTAATATTTTCCCATTTTCACCCAATCACTACTTAAATACTTACCATTAGTATATACCAATACATACTTAATACATGTACCATAATATAGACTAAAGTTTCATCATCTTGAATATGTTTAAGTTGACAACTTTTGATTAATTACTGTTACTGAGTATTTAAATGCCATATTATAGAGTATATTACATATATAATAAATACATCTCCGAGTACTTGTATATATGTATTTAATTATTAATTTAATTACATATTCCTTACTAATAAGATTAATAAATAAATATTTAAATCTAATTAATATCTTTTTACACAACCATTGATCTTTTGAAATCAAGGCATGTGTAGATTATAGTTATGTACATGTGTACTTAACCAATTCGGATTAATTAATACCAAAATACCTACCCGATTTGAAAATTATTCTTTTTGATTTATTTGTATATAAAATGTAATATTCGTATAATAAGTGTGTAAATGTATACATAAATATATACAATTACACATCTTTATATATACATTAGTATATTAGATTATAAAACTTGTATTGGGTTAGTTGAGGAAAAAATTTATATGCATTTAGACCATGCATACCATATATTGTCGATTATACATAGTAAATATGTGCAATGAAAAGTATTGAAAATGGTAAATACAAGTTTTTTTAGTTTTATTATTAGTTTAATCAACATTGGGATCGGGTTTTTAAAGCTGGGAACAAATGAAGGTCTGAATTACTTTAAATGGACAAAATTGTAATGTTATATTACAACGCAAGTTTAAGTGAACTTACTATACAAGTACTTTATATCTATAATAATATAAAGGATATTCAATAAGGAAATTAAATAACTTATTTTGTATTTCAACATTTTCCGAATATAATACATGTACAGGTAGTACATAAATACCTATAAGTGCATTATAAAAATACTTACTTTTGTGAAAGATTTATAATTCTTCGACATCTTTGTACGTATTTATAATCGAATTTATGATAAAATGTGAGTGTGAATTGTAAAGTTTATAAAAATTTGAACAAAAGTTAATATGAAATTACCTTTGTAATTTACTTGTATTTATTTGTGTTTAAAAGTAGATTTAAAAGGCATGCAATGAAATTCCTTAATTTTATTACAATTAAAACTTGTACAATATAGAATATGAATATAAATGAAATGAAGATTGTTAATAAATGTAAATGTACAATAAAGAATACATAATTTGTCAAACTACGATGACGCATTCAAATAAAGAGCTTTCTATGTCTTGTAATTTTCACCTTCAAATTTCCATTCTCATCCATAGTATCTATAGTATCCATCCATAGTATCTAAAACAATTTCATTTTTATATAATAATAATTATAATTTATTATAGTTTTGTTAAACCGTCGTCTAATGAGAGATTCATAAGTGATGTTGAGATTTGTGAAATTTGACAATTCCTTGGTGTGAAGATAAGACAAAGGATTTGCAACGGTTGAGTTGGCTCGTTAGACGGATAGTAAAAGCTTAGTTGTTGGGTTTGCCAAGGATTCTCCCCACATTATATACTTATTATGCTCTCTGAAGAGATAGTGAGGTGGAATAGTTAAAATTAGAAACCCTGCATTCCACCACCAGAGTAATCCTCATTTAGAACATTACACTCTCATTCTATCTTCCCTACTAATGACTCTATTATGGGCTACATCTGTGACTCCCTTCGTCCGCATTAAGGACCACAATGAAGAGCGACAGCTCATCAATTACATTCAAATCACGATTATTCCAAATACATTTGATAGGACAAACGAAACCAAAAAGCGACCAATACAATTCTTCACACAAATTGAAACATTAATCATACACTCATCATGATACAGAAAACTGAATATGTTAATTCTGAAACTTTCCATGTTTAACAATTGAATGGAATTGCATTCAGGGCAATTAACATATCTTTTTTGTCAAAAATTAGAATTTATTTTGTATTTATGGAATATGTGTAATTTCTATATGCTTGGATGTATTTTATTTAGTTGAAGTGTAAAGGGGTTTGGTTTGGTTTTTATGAGTTTCTCTCACCCTCCGTCGATGGTTGAGGAGGTCTTAATAAAATAATGTTTTTCTAAGAGAAGTCTGGAGGTTGGTGAAGGAGGGGCAAAGACACGTGGATCATTTCCTTTCACCTAAGTACACAATTTAGACGGGATCCTGGCAATAAATTGGCCAAAAGTAAATATCCTGAGAAGGGCGAGGAAAACGATATAAAACTTTGTGTTTTTTTCAACGGAAAACCGCATAAATTTCGGCTTCAGAATGATGAATAAGAAGATCTCTACACCGCAATTGTATCTTTTATTTCCGGACTCATTTCCAAAAGAAACACCTTCAAACTCCCGACTCCCCTTTTCTTCTTACAATTGTGGATTCATGGAGTGAGGGCTTTAAAAGTTAAGAAATTATGTTAAACTTTATGGTCCATCTCCTTTCCACAAACCCAAAGCGAAACATCCTCCCTTGTCCCATTCATACATTCATAATACATCAGACAGGCTTAAATTTGTATGTATACAATATATCTAACATGTCACTGGTTAAGCGTCATGATTTGAAAATATAAAAGTAGGCATAAGGTATAATTGTATATGTAATACATATTATTATGTATAAGTTAATGTATAGTTTTTAGTTCCATTTGGATAAAAATGAATCATAATTATGAAATTACCTTTAGAACATTAATCCAATTATTTGAACTTTTAAGAAAATGAAAAGAAAATGAAAAAAGGGTGTTTTAACTTGTTGGGTATAAAAAATATATGCAAGCTGAGGGTTTATTTTCTCCAGCAAGGAAGTTTGACAGTGAGACACTGACGGAGAATGATTAGGAAAAATCCCCGACTCCCCATTTCTACTCACAAACTTAAAAGTAAGTCCGAAATCAGATATGTTCTCAACTTCTTCTCACAACCACTCAGGACAAATCAATCAAGTAATATTTATATTCACTTCATGAAATGAACACCATAAGGAAAACGAGTTTATAAAATAATATAAGAAAAATCTATATACAAACCATTAGTACATATTATCATACTATTCTTGTTTAAAGTGTAATTAATAAAGAATATTCCAATAAAGAACCGTCACATTTACTTTCTCACCCTGAAGTCATTGAGAAGGATGTGAATGTAAAGAAATAAGGATGGAGTAATAGATATATTAACTAAGGGTGTTTGTGGGGCGGATCGGTTGAAGGGCCATTGAAAGTGTAAGGAAGGGAGAGTTAACTAATAGCTTCCACATTTTCATCCCAAGATTGGAACCAAAGTGAAGGAGAATGGCAGGAGCCGGAGAACCGATGGACCGGAGCGAACATATATGTAAGATCATAAAATATATTAAGAGAAATTAATATGATCCACATTGACTCATTGTGAGATCTATTTATGTAGATCTATCTATTTAAAATAATATAGCGTGTGTGTAATATTTAAATACTAATGGTAATAATTTGCTTAAGTAGATCTTTGAATAAATCAATTTTGGTATATTAGGTTAACTTGAGGAAGTAAAGGGTCTTTTAAGGAAGTGTTTTTAGGTTTAGCCGTGTGAGGAGAGTCATTAGAATAGGCACACGCAGGTTTTGGTGGGTCATTTGAGAACCCCCCACTGGGCTTCTACTCACACACTACCCATTTCATACAACTTTGGGGTAAAGTTACAAAGATACATTTCTCCTTCTTCTATTACAATGGGCATGTCTTAATGAAAACATTAGTTTAACATGGATTAGTCAGGAAATTGTCCCTCATTCATCAAAGGGAACATTGGGGTGGAACAATCATTTTCTTTCTTACTTATTTACAGCCTTTAAATGTTCTGGTATTTATTTCTGAACCTCGTTTTATTACAGATTCAACATGTGTTCCGTATTGGGCTCTACATATGAAGAGAACGAGGAGAATGAAAATTGATCTCAACATACAAAAGATATTTAATGATTTCTAAACAACGATAAAAATTCATAAAATATTGATTGGAATCCGAGGGAGAATATTTTAGAGCGACATTTGGATTTTTAAACAATTTGTCAATGAATATTTTATAAGGAGGATTTTGAAAGCTTGACATTTAAGAAAGACAAATTAAATTTTTGAAAGAGGGAGGAAGCAAGGAATTGTGTCCATTTCGACATTTGGGTTTCAAGTTAAGTCAACAGAGTCAGACGTAAGTAAATTACTCTTTGGGAGTTTGGGATGATTATTGGAGTTACACAGGATGTCCAATGAAAATGGCTTCGCAACCATATTCAACATCTCACTCGACAAGTTCAGAGTTCATTCAAAGTTTCCTTTAGCTCCATTATTATTCAGCTCCTATTTACTTAAACAAAAGGCGTAAGAGGAGAACCAAATAACCAAGATATATGTAAAATGTAGGATGTGTGCGATGTAATGCAAGAACGTCTCACATGATTAATACAGATATTTAAATACACAAACATGCTTTTTAAATTTATATTGAATATAAAAATATTGTAGTGCACATATTCACTATAATACATAAAAATTTCTATGGATTTCCATATCATTGTTCAGTTATTAAGTGAATAGTTTGTATATGAAGTAATTTAAAACTCACTTGAGATTAAATGTAAAATTCAAAGACTGCATTAAAAGGAGTTAAGAATTTAAATTTTAATCGGATGTTTGAAATTTAAATGATTAAATTGTCCATAAATCAATAAGTGAAAATTAATGGCCTATAAATTTTAAAGATAAATTAGTTGTAAATACCATTTTTCTCATTAGTTGATGAGAGTAGTAGCGAGTTGTTATTTCCAACTACAGAATTTTGTTTATTGTCTCAGAGCATTTCAAAGCCAGATCGGATACTTCTGCTTTTTGTTGAACTTTTACCCTTACGAATAAATAAAAGAGACAAGGAGAAACTAATTAATCATGTCAGGGATTTTGAGGAAAAATCTTTTAGAAATAATTTCTGGAATATTCTCAGAAGCATTGTAAATAAGTATGTAGTTAAAGTTATAATCGACAACTCTAGAAATCAACATTAATAGAAAGAATAAAAGTATCAATGCCGTGTTTACATAATATTATAGGTATGGTCATCTTTCTGGTATATTTCACTTGAAAGAGATAGGAAGACGATTAAGACGCAGAACATTGCATTATCCCAAGGAAAACATTTCCATTTGTGAATCCATATGACCACTCAATGAAAAACTATTTTATTTTTAATGGAATTGAGTTGTAAATTGAAGGTGTGACTTTGGTAGTAGAACTCGTTTATCTTTCATCGTTGGCGTAATTCATCAGTCAGGGATAGTCAAGCCGGTCATAATTTATCATGAAAAAGCACAGGATAAGTACAACTGGTACAACCAGGCTCATATTTTCCATCCCCCCATACGAAACACTTGAAACTCAACTAAATATATGAAATATATTTTATACATGTACACATATATACATACAATACATGTTAATATAATCTTAAATAATGTTAAATATATATTAAATGTGTAGTTATGTAAGTAGGTATGTTTATATGTTACGTATGTTGTATTTCTGGTTAAACACTAGTTATATAATATTATGTAACCATCGTTGTTGATATTGGTGTATGTAATAGGTATATGTAATATATATTTAAATGTTTCTTTTTCTGTGGAAATCTTATCTTCTTTCCCGGATCGTTTTCTTTTTTAAAAGAATATATCTGTTGGATGTTGTTGTCATCGCCTCGGAAGTCCGGCCACCAAATCCCAGTTGCTTTCCCACCCTCAAACATTAAGTTAAAATCCACAGTCAATGAAGGGGATTTCTTTCCCTTTGACCCGCCTTCCTCATCGCTCATCCAAATCTCACAATTTTCATGTAAAATCACAAATCTTAACCAAACCACGAACTCACTCAAAACGGTTAAAAAACAACCATCTCACAATTTTTCACAATTTCACAATTTATTTTCATCTGACTCACTTTTATATTATTTTTTACTATAGATTATAGTTTCATTAATACCTTATAGGTATATACGTAGAGTACATACATGTAGGGCCATAAGTATCTTTCCTTTTTTAATCAGCTCGTATCTCTTTTAATCTTTAACCAATTTTTCTAACATTTGTCAATGGTAATGCTTATATATTATATAATATATTCAATAATATTATTTTGGCACTCGAGCTCCATCAGCTTCGAGGCAGCGTTGCAAACGCAAACAAATGGCAGCTTCACATCCACGTTTGCACATAGCAACCTGAATTTATGCAAACGCTTCGACTATTCCAGCCTGATTTCATCAAGTGTTGATGGAATCTTGGCGTAAACCTTGCTTTTGACAAAACCCCATAAAAAGAAGTCCAAGAGAGTGAGATCTGGAGAGCGTGGAGGACATGGAAAAGCGCCTCGTCGGACCCCGTCCTATCCATCGCGTTCCAAACTTCGCGCTTTCTCAAAGAAAAGTAGCTGTCGTTTATTTGGGCTTTGACCAAAACAGTCTTTAGTTTGCTTCATTGTTGATGAATATATTTAACACAAATCGCCGATGTTTAAAGATTTTTATCTTTAATCGCATTAAAATGGTTGCCCATTAAAAAAAGAAAGATACTTATGGCCCTCCCTGTACATAACATACATTTAACAACAATATGTATCCTATTAACATAAATTTAACATATACTATATATGTTACATATTAATTACAGTTTATAATTAAATATTAGTAATTTTAATAGATTATATGATAGAACATAAACGTATTGAGAAATGAAACGAATAGTATGATAATGATAATATATGAAATGTTCCTATTATATTAGGGGAATAAGAAACTAAAAAAATATTTTGAGAAAATGGTGTTATGTAATTGGATAATTTTAAGTATCCATATTTTCCGAACGATTAATTTTGAAGAGGAAGGGAGGGGATTGTGGTCATTTGTTTTGGGTTGAGGAAAAGGTTCTTGGCCACCCAAATGGATCTTGAAGTGAATTTGAACTAGGAGGATTTTCCTCGTTTTTCAAATAGAACAAATTCTCTTCCAGATCTTCTTTCCTTCCTTATTTTTGAACGGAAGTTTGTGAAAAATTTTCGAGTCCTTCAATTGATTCATTTCCGAGTCCAAGCCCACTTCTCCCATAAATAGTAACGAGGTTATGATAATAAAAAAGAATTTCCCTCTCCCATCTTGGAATCTCGGAACGTGATGGGAATGGGTGAGGAAATTGAGATGTCCTCAAATCATATAGAACTCCTTGTAGTATTTATTTCCTGGCATCCGAGGTAAAATCAGGGATTGGGTCTTGGAATTTACGACTCCCTGATGGAAATAATGAGAACTGTGTAAAATAATAGATTTGGGAAACTTTGGAGTTCTGTCCTACGTGTGTGTATAATGTAGGATTTACGATGGGTTAGTTATGGGTTCCTACTAATGGTTTACAACTCTTCGTCTCTCCCTCTCAGGTTTCACTCACATTTGAAGGGTTGGTTGGATGATGAAGAGGGTCTCTACCAATAATCGGGAAATAGTAATAATGGCCACCCATTTAATACAAAAAAACTCCGTTCCCATCCGATTCCTCAAATATCCATTTCCAGATGAACAAGTGGCGATAAATTAAAAGCCTTCTGTAAACATAAAATTCTGTTTAGATCTCCTTCCATTCTCCTCCACCCAACCCACCCAGATTGTACAAATTAGTTGTTTATCCTTTCCCCATCCCACCCATGTCCTAATTGCAAGAACACTATATTTGGATTCAATTGGAGTCCTCTTCAGGGTGTCTGTGGTGTGTCCCAAGCTGGGTGAGGAGTTTGAGGAAATTCTCTTCGACCTCCTTGAGAGGAGTTGAGAAAGAGTGTGTTCGGCCTATTAGAGATCCCCTTTGGGCTTGAGCAAAGAAAACCCTCATGAATCTGTCGTCGAAAAAGATATTGAGTTGGGAACTCGGAGTAACGACAGATTATTTCATCGCGAGCAAGCAACTGAGAAAACTTGCGCTGGTCGCTCAAGTTTACTCCACCAAGAGAAAAAGACAGCTGTTTACACTGCCCAGGTTTTTTTCACCTAAAGGCACTTTTACGGATCCTCCAAGGGCTTCAGGATCCTTACCAAATTCACAATAAACCCAATCGGCACAACACACACTTCAACATTCACACTTAAAAATCGAAATACCATGATACTTATTTTATTATTCTCATTCTTAATCAGTAATTAAATACATAATGCTGGGATTAAGTTGACGCTTATTGTTAGTAAACTTGTAAACCAATTGTAGAGTACCTATTCGATTTCTTGGGTATTTATTTGTATTTTAGTATAAGATGAGAAAAATGCAATCAAGTTAGATAAACATTTGATGGATGATTAAAAGTAACCAGAAATTGATATAAGATATATATATACAATTCATTCTCATAAACATGTAATAAAAATTGGCTTATTAAAAGTAATGACTACATGCATATGTGAGTACTTTGATTTGATGTAACGTTGAATAATTTGAAAATAAAAAACCATTTAGACATCGTGGCCTCTTATGGATTTGTCCAGCAATGCCTATGTTATGCTTCTTTGTTAATTATAATACAAATTGCTTCAATGTCAGTTCTTATGTACTGCAATTACAGTTTGCAAAAAACCGCAATCCTATCTGTGTACTTTAATAATGTAACTATCTATGTATTATATTATAAGTGAGAATTGGGGTGAATTTAAGCAATGCAATGAAGTAATAGGGAAATGCAAATGCATTGAAAGTTCTATGGAATGGAAAAAACCGCTGTGCTTGCCACCTATTGTCACAAAATACAAATAATTATAAAAGTTGAAATGAACAGCGCTGAATTCAACATCGGATGGAGAAAATATTCGAACGAAAGATTTTTGAAACTCAAAACTTAAACTTTCTGCAAACTTTCGCTGAAAAGGAGAACCCAATAAAGTTCTCGTGTTAATTGCAATTAAAACTTATCAAATAGTATATTTTAATACAATTAAATTAGTTAACTCGAATCTACTTTAATTATGTCGGACATTGGTGAAGATAGATCGAAGAGTTTGGCTCTTGTTGAAGACGACAGAACAAAAGTTGCAATATTCAAAAGAAATCTCAAAGACGATGGTGAATTTAAAAAACCGAATCCTTCCAAGAGAAAGAAAGTTGTTTTAGATGAAGACAAATACGCATCGGTGAGCTTATTAACTTTAAATAAGAATTAATTTTGTTGCAAATAATAAAATTTTTAAACGAAAGCTAAAATAATATAATAATATTTAGATTTATTAGTTTTTATATTTTATTATAGGATTTGGACAAGATCATCCAACGAGAATTTTTCCCAGATTTGGAAAAACTTAAAGCTCAAAATGCTTATTTGCAAGCTGTTGAAAATAATGATTTCCACATGCTCAGAGAACTCTATTCAAAATTTGGATTTGGTAAAAATACTCCACGAGGAGGTAAAAACTAAATTATTAATATTAAATATTTAACTTACATATCTTCCAATTATACGATTTTATAACTATATTTTTATTATTTAATGTTAAAGTTGTGGAGACTCCATTAACATTCGAAACTCCGACTGACCCTGGCGAGCGTATGAGCAGTAGTCGAAATTTGGGTCTTGAAACTCCTGACTTCACTCCAACGCATCTTCCAATGGAATCTCCAAGAAAATTTGATCCGACTGAGATAAAAGAAAAGAATCCCAAAGAAAGAGAAATATCTCTCAATGAGTATCTTGATAAGTATACCAGCGAAGACAACCAGAGCTTTCAAGACATTTCAGACGAAGCTGAACGGAAGCACCGAAACAAGGTTTAAACATTAAATTATATCTTAAATATATATTTTTTATTATAACAATTTACATTCAATAATTCATTAATAATTTATTAATTTTTTAGTTTTCGTGGCTTTATGAATCAGAAAAATCTCATAACGAGAGACAAAGAAAGTCATTGGGACTTCCCTCAATTGAAGAGCAAGCAGCTGAGTACAAAAGACCTTTGGATATCGATACCTGGAATTATAAAAACAAAAATTATATCATGTTTGTACCTGATGGTAAGTCAAAGTTCAAATCTTCCAAATATGAAATCATTATCAATTAAAATTTTTAAATTATTCATAAAAATTATATTTATTACAGGCGTTCCATTTACTGCTGAAGAAGAAGTGGAAATGGCCAAAAAGAAACAAGAAGTTGTTCTTGAAAATACGCGATTTGCCACAAATCCTTTTAAAGACCCAATTGCTCCCGAAAAACCAATTCCAAACACAAAGGTTCTTGAAAATAAATATAATGGCAAAAAAGATTCGGAAGGGAAGTTTGGATTTGATGGAAAAGAAGTTGAAAAGACTGAGACTCCAAAAGTAAATGGTTTTAGTTTCGTAAGAACTCCTGACATCAATCCGGGTATTTTTTAAATATCAAATAACTTAAAATAATAAATTTTCACAATACTACATAGAGTAGTGGTATTACTAATGACAAATATTTTTTAATTTCTTTAGGAGTTGAAGATTCGCCATTTATGACATGGGGAGAAATCGAAGGAACTCCATTTCGCTTAGACGCTGGGGACACACCAATTCCTTCCAATCCGATTAAACCATTTAGAATTCTCGAAGAGTCCAAAAGAGAAAAGTTGGCCATTGAGCTTGCAGATAAAGTGAGCCAACGATACAGAGATAAGAAACAAAAAGCAATGGACCAAGCAAGGACTAGTCTTGGAACGTAAGTCAACTCATTTAATAAATAATCTCCATATTACTTAAAATTATACCTTTAGCATTTAATTTTAAATTTTTTAATACAGACCAAGTCCAAGACCTGGAACAATGGACAGATTGAGCTCAATTTCTCCAGCAGCTCGGAATTTTGCTCTTAAGCGACTTCAATCAGGAGATTTATCTTTGAGATCTTCATACACTCCAAAGAGATCGGCAACTCCTTTGGCTTCTCCTTTTGTTGCAACTCCCAAATCTACGTTTCGTGCTTACAGCACTCCTTCAACAACTCCAACTGCAACTGCAACATCAAGTTCTAATTTGACTGACAACCTTCTTCGATTACCTAAAAGGAAAGAAAGCAATTTGGTTAAGGGTCCAAAAATGCCCCCATTTTAATTAGTATTATTTTAATTGGTATCGCAAAAATTATATTGGATCTACCAAAAAATTTAAAAGTGATATCATATTGTATTCATTATACACTAGTTGTAAATATTTTAGTCTTTAATATTAACAAACGTTTTGGTAATATTGTTATCTATTCAAAAATAGCATCGTTGTAAATTAATATATTTCGAAAAGGCATTGGAAAATTAAGATGATAAACTTAAGTATTATTACTCTATTGTTTCGATATTAAGTCTTTAATACTCGTGTTATTTATAATTATAATCATATAACCCAAATTATGTAATATCAGGTTCTATATTTTTTAACTCTGATAATATTAGGTAAGATGATAATTTGACTTTATTTGCATTTTAATTCTAAATTATTTGTTTCAACTCATTTATTTAAGACAGGTAGCTTTATTTCATTAATGTTTAATTTATTTGTATTTTGACCTTAATGTTGTGCCTGGGATAAATGTATTTGGACTGATTTTAACTATAAATGTTTAACTTCGGATTCGATCAATTACAAATGTATTTGACAGTTTTATGAAATCTACTTAAATTTAAATTTTGATCTTCCTCGAAACAAAAATTAAAAAGTATTCCTAACCGTTTTGTAATTGATTAAAATTGTAATAATATTTGTAATTTTTATTCATTGGTAAAAGATTTACATATTTTGTATTAGCACAGGTAATTTTAATATCTACATATTAGATATATTTAACGTTTCCACACATGCAGAAATATCTCATTTAATTCCCAATGCTCTCAACTGTTCTTCACAGGAATTTGATTCAATCGAGAATTAATGCTTTAATAAATATATTATGTTATACGAACCTTCTGTACTTTGTATATGACAATAATAAATTGTCTATAATGTGAATTGAAGTAAATTTAACAGTTTTATAACAAAGACATCTCGTTACAAGAACTTTGCTTTATTTTTTTTTATTAAGAAGTAAACATTTTGGCTATTTAATCAACTAAAATAATATTGAGTTATTCTTGTGAGACAGCTACATACTTGACACGTGAACTAATATGTGAATATTTCTGTATGATCCCTGGCCTTTAAACTCCTCCAATAAGTCCAAAAACATTGTCGAAGATTGAGACGAGGAATTCATTGACCCCGGTCAGCATGTTGGGAAGGAATCGTGTAATTGGCCCAAAGAGGTTTTCTTGAATTCCGCTTTCTTGTGATTGTCTCACGAGTGTCACAACATTGTCGATGGAGCTGTTGACATCGCTTGGAACTCTGACTTGTTGATTTCTCATCAACCTCAAGACCTCAACGAATTGAGTTGGAAGATCGAGGAGGAGAAGTCGCGGCATATAGCCGACAACGGTAGCCAAGTCAAAGGTGTTTGTGATTACGGCTCTGGTCAAAGTGTCTGAAAAATTCATTTCGGAAACCAATTAACAAAATTAATTAATTAAATATTTTAATATTTTTATTAACTATTAATTAAAATTATTTTTCTGGTTGAGAGTTGTCTACTAAAACAATCTATGAACTCACGGATAGCTTTGGTTGCATTTTGTCCATGGACGGCGGCTGTTGTGGCGAGTCCTTGCAACGTGGTGATGAGATTAAGTTGGAGTTGACCGGCGGCTCCGTCCACAGCTTGGCGCAATTGCTTCCTTCGGACAGCGTCTTCAACGAAGTCATCTCGTAAAGCTGAGAAGACGACGTGGAGAGAGCAAACGAGGAGGATGAGAGAAAGAGTTCGAGATGACATTGTTGGGTTCTAAGAGAATCTCCTCTCAATTTCAAGTCATCCTTTTTTATATGATCCTCATTCTTAGGTTTTTACTTAAAACAATGATCAATTATCTCACAATGGAACTTACAAAGTTTTCATCCTCAATTATACTTAATTATTAATGAGATTCACCACGCGCATACGATCAATTGGATATTAATTTATTCCAATGTTAATCAATACGGTTGGAATATTAAACAAAATCTTAATGTAAATTTTCTTTCTAACAATTGCTAAAAACAATTGAAAACATGGCGTAGTTAAAAACATTGCTTAAAGTTTTATATATTCTAACTTTTTAATATATGACATTACATAACTAGATTACATATACAGTTAAAATATTCTAGGTAGTATTTCCATCTCGTTAAGATAATAATTTTGTACTAAATTGATGTTAAACTATGTATATGCTGCTACTAGTAAAAATGTCGATTCTAAACAAAATTACTTTAGGTAATATTATTCATAAATATCACTTATGTTATGAGTTATGAATGCTATTAAAATAATGATATTAATTCAATTCAATAATTGAAGATTCATGTTAAAAACAAAGTGGAAAAATGAATTAAATTGTAATATATTCATAAAATTCATACATTATTACGAGTACAATGAGCTCTAAAAATTGAGATGAAAGTCACAGATGTGTTTCTTTCCGCTGAAAGAAAAAGCTCACTTTTTTTCTGTATTTAATATATTCATGAATGTAATAATTACATGAAGTTAGATAATGTACAAAGAGATCTTAACAGGAATTTTAGGATGGATGAAAGAGGAAAAGGACACGGAGAAACTCCAGAGATTTTTTTTCTCTCATCCAACCCGATCGTTCCTTTTTCCATAAATATTCAGAAGATAAATGAAACAGATAATCAGATAATGAATGTGTTGTTGAGTTTATAAGCATGAACATTACCAAGTCTTTTTTTCTCACAAATTGAATCCTCACGAAAGTAATTAATTAAATAATAGTCACCTAAATAAGAAGAAAAATGAATAACACTTTAATATTTCCAATAATATTCTCTCTGTGTTTAATGGTAATTTTAATTTTATTGCCAATTCATTTTATATGTTATTATATTACTTAATCTCATAAGTAATGTTATAACTTTTATAGCTTGTGAAGTAATTACTATGTCTGATTACAATTTTTAGGTATATGGATATCCTTACAACGCCATTAATTATGATTTGAAACGGGCCGACGAGAGAATAAATGTAAGTTAATTTACTTAATTAAAATATTTTAATTCATACCATGTGGAAAATTATATTTTATTCAATTCTGAGTTCTTTTTGTATGTTTTTATAGATTAATTTTCTCAAAGTTTTAATGTCATTTCTGATTCTCGACGGTCCTCTTCCAACCGAAATTGATTATTCCATTCAAATCCTTATCCATGGACTAATTGGAACTAAAAAATATCATCATGCAACAGGTCAAATTCTTTCTGTTGCATACGATCCATTGGAAAATCAAATTTCTACAATGCTCCGATTCATTGAAAAATGGGCCGAAGATGACTATGAAGAACGCAAGATGAAAATTGCTGCAAAGACGCTTAGAACTTACATTGACACTCCAGAAGCTAGAGAAAGCATGAGGAATATTGGGAATTATGTGAGGAATCTTTTTCAGACGGTTGTGGCCATTGACAATCCATTGTATTCTCCAAAACCAGTTGGATCTTTACCTTCTGGAGATATTTTAAACAGTATTTTCCCAAAGCTAGGAAAATAAATTTAAAACAACTTTAAAATTTCAATTCAATTCAATTCAAACAACTTTAATGATAAATAATTTAAATAAATACTAATCATGTATAATTTTCAATAACTTCAATTCCGTGTATTATTATATGTATAATTGTATAATTTAACTGAAGTAAGTAAACTGTAACTGTAACACATGGATAACCAAAACATCAAAAATAAAAAAATTCAATAAAATTTGAATTCCATTTAATTCATATTAAGATGTTCATTATTGACAAGATTGTATGCATTAAAGCCGATTTAGTTATTATTATTATATATAATAAATATATCTCAAATACTACTAATTTATTCATACCATATTTCAAAACCAACGGAATTAGAACGGTTGGGCAACCAACAAACTAAACCATGCGAAGGGAATTTCATTAAAAATTCATTTTCTTTTCTTTGCATATTATTCGCGAATAGTGAATTGGTAATTGGGATTTTGTGTTAATTAAATTTCGATTAGCAATGAACTCTCAATCTTTGAGTCAGCCAGAGCAACTCACATTAATTCAAAAGATTGAACGCCTTGCTTTGGAAATCATCACCAGTTTGGCTGAAGGAAGATATTTTTCAATAACGCTACTTAAATTTGGAAGACCTCACCCACAAAGTTATGAAAATCCGTCTAATCGCGAAAGATTGGCTCGATTGCTTTATTTAATGTCAAAGTCTCATTGGATGTTAACTAAAAATCAAGTTGCTACTAAAAGAGACATTTACTACGAAGATGTTGGATTTTTCAAAAGTCAAAATGTTCTTGATCGCTCTATAAACGATTTGATCTCTCTTCTAAAAGTAGGGAATTGTTAAAGCTTTGATAACCTCGTTATTTAATTAATTTACTTAAAGTTATTGTTAATTGAATTAAAGTCAATATTTTATTAAGTAGGCCTCAAGGAAGGAATTGATGATTGAAGTCTCGGCCAAAGGATTGATTGCAGGAAATATGAGATGGGTTGAAGCTGGTCAGATCGTCAATTTGTCCGAATTTGGAACTGGGAAATTAATCCCATCAAATACTGACGGTAATGATAAGTAGAGAACTATACTTTGGATAATGAACCTAACTTCATTTTAACTTATAATATTAACTTATAATATAAAGTTGGGAAATATTAAATAATATCATTTCATCAATTGAATTCTTTCCAACTTTTCCCATTATTTTAAATTAGGAATGGTGAGTTTTGAAACTCCGGCTCGATTTATTCTTGTTGTTGAGAAAGACGCAATATTTCAAAAGCTCTTGAGCGAAGATGTTTTTTCAAGTCTTGGAGAATTTATTCTCGTTACAGGTAAACATTTCAGTGAATGATGAAATAAAATATGTTTTCTATTTAACCATCATGCAACAAGTTTGTCTTTGATTTATTTATGTTGATTTTATTTAATAGGAAAAGGCTATCCTGATTTAGCAACAAGAAGTCTTATCAAAAAGCTTTCGTCCCTCTTTGACATTCCTGCCTTTGTGTTGGTTGATTGTGATCCATATGGAATCGACATTGCTTCTTGCATTAAATGGGGATCAGAAGTCCAAAGGAAAATTTCTAAGAGAACTGAACAGAGTCAAAATGAGGATTTTATTGTTCCTGGGCTCATTTGGATTGGATTGAAACCTTCGGAGTTGAACAGTTTGGCTCTTCCTCCTGAAGCTTTACTTCAACTAAACGAGAAAGACGAGAGAAAATTAACAGCTCTGGAAAAAAGGATTCCTCTCAAAACTGCATGTTTCATATCGCTATTGAAAATAGATATTATACAAATACAGAATCCTAGTTCTATTAGTATATCTAATGTATATATATATTTATTGTATGTATGTATTCATATGTATATGAACGTATGCATGCATATATGGCATTTCTCTCATTTCATATAATTATATATTTTGGTTATTTTATTTGAAGGAAGGCAACACCTGGCTTCCCGAACTTGAAGAAATGAAAAGGTCAAAAGTCAAAGCAGAATTAGAAAGTATATCTTCACTAACGCCCACATTCCTCTCTGCCGTTTATTTGAAATTGAAGATTAAGCCTTATCTTTCAGCTTGATTAGCTTATAGCCCTTCTAGCTCATTAAACCTCCGTTTCTTTATTTGATCTATTGTGGAAAAATTAAGTTCTTTGGACGTTGTTTCATTAAATTAAGATTAACAAAGTAATATAATTTACATGTTTAATTATCAAGCTAAATATGTAGTTATTATGTTATTAATATGTTTTGTATTAGTTATTGTAATTATGTATAAAATTATAATTATTCCATTGTTAATATATTGTTATAAGCGAAGTCAATAAACTCTCTTTAGAAGGTGAACGAGTCGTATTAGAATTCTGTATGAGATATTCTTATTTGATGGAAATTAGAACATATTTTTTAATTAATTATTCTTACCAACGAGAAATAATAGATAAATTGAGAATATAAATTGAAAGAGTTCCGCATTCCGTTTTTCATTGCCCTTTTATGAAGAATCTTTTTGCTTGAAATCTGATTACTTTTTTTTTTACTCAAAATGAGATCTGTTTTATTGTTTTGGTGTATATTAACAGTCATTTTTAAATGTGGACATTCACAATTCTTTGATCCAAACATGGACGATAATTCCTATTTGGAAAAGATTCAAGATGATGTTTTACAAGAAGTTGAAGACTCCAAATTAGAATTAATGGACCAAGCAAAGATTGTTCAAGATATTACAAAAGTTTACATTGGAGCAAAACTGAAAGAAAATCTTTTCACCGTAAGAAAGTCTTTATATTCATTCCTTATAACATCCATAGCCGTTTGTTAATTGTTAATTATGTTTACATAAAATTACATCCTTAGATGAATTTAATTTACTCATAACAAATATGCCAATATTATTTAATTAATCTAAGTAATTTCTGTATTTAGGCTCTTCGGGTCCTTGCAGAAAAAGAACTTGATTCCATTTCCATGCAAGATCGCCCTCGACAGCCAAGACAAGAAGAAGAAGATGACGATGCTCCAGCCGCTTCAACAAGAAGAAATAACATCATTCCACAAGTAAAGAAATATTCAAGGATAATAGCAGAACAGAAGTTGTATTCATAAACAATACATCTTATACTTATAATATATTTATAATTCATTCTATATCTATTAAGGAATAATTATATTGATTTAATATTGTTCACATAGGTTGCTAGTTTGATCAAAGCCATTTTTGGTGGAAACATCAATTTAACTGCCTATGTTGAAGGAGCGAGTGTTTTGCTTCCCAAGCCAATTCATAATCAATTAGTCGGAGTAGTGAAATTGCTTGCAAATAACCCAAGTCCTTCAACAACAACCATCAAACCACCAACAACAATCCCAGTTGTCACAGCAGCATCCGTAAAGGCAGTTGAAGCTCTCGTGTCAACTATTCCAGTTCCAACACCTTCACCCCAACCAGTAAAATTGGAAACTGAAAAAGTGTCAACTCGGCGAACAACAACTGAAGATGATGAAGATGAGGACGAAGACGAGGACGAAACGGCCAGACGAGGACGACAAGATCCATTAGGCCAAATTCTTAATTCTATTGGATCTCTCATTGGAGGAAGTAGTAACAGAAGACAAGCTGGTAAAATGATTTCTAATTAACGCATCATCATTACATGATGCAACTAATGAGAATTTAATATATTTTACATTTATTTGTATTTTTTACTTAAATTCCTATTTATTTTTTAAGCTGCTGCACAAGCTGCTGCACAGGCGGCAATTTTAGCTGCTCAGACGACCGAAAGCGCAAGTGGGTTTGAAGAGGAAGCGAACAAGACAGCCACAGCGACAAATGCTAATGGAATTAACAACCTCAATTTGGACACACTCAGCCAAGGTGTTAGGAATGGACTTGGAGATCTTCTTAAAATCATGCCAGACATTTTTAAAGGAGCAAGAGAGGCTTACAAACTTCTTGGAACTGTCACGGGTCTTTTTCAACGACTCGAAAACTAATTAATTCATTATTTTAATTATTACTACAAAAGTAATGTAAATCTAGTAAATTATAACTGTGATGGTTAAAAATGAAAAAAATAAAAAAATTATTATTTTGTAATCTTTTTTTAAACTTCATTTCACTCTGCTGTAAAGAAAATTAAATTCATTGTTAAAATATTGATTTGGTGAAAATTGGATCATTAAGAGTCGTTTATATAAAACTACTTTTATATACAAAGTAGAGTAGACAATCGCATTTATCAACTGCATACCTATATAACTTATACTTTATACAAATAACAGATATAATTTATTAAATAAATCTTCGAGGTCTGTTGAATTTCATAAAACCCATATATAATGTAAGTTTGTTCATTAATGGAGTTATGTAGAATTGAAGAGAAATCATTTAACTTATTTTACTTTGAATGGCAAGTGGGAATTTGGGAATATTGAAAAGGCCTCACTGCCTTCAAAGTTTTCAAATAATAAAATAAACCCTGGTTTGTCTGCAGAGGAATGTATTAAAGTTACATAAAAGGGCATTCCCAATTTGGTTTGTTTAAAGGCAACTGAATGATAATTTGAAGTGAAGAGAAGTCGTTAGTCTTGAATTGTTATCGAACAATGTTCAATTGAGTAATGAATAATAATGATGAAGCTGGAATCGGAGTTAATTAGAATAATTTTCAGGATGAATTAACAGATCATTACACTTTCGGTCTCGTGGATCAATCCTGGTTTTTCCTTATAAGTACAGGAGTGAAAGTAGTTGATATAAAAGGATTACGAGAAACCTCAGGTTCAGACTTCTCATCTTGAGCTGAGTCCAAAATGAAGACTTTTTTCGCCATTGCCATCCTGGTCCAGGTGAGAATGAACCAAATGTATGTTCAATCATACCATGTTAAAAAGGGATTTCAAATGTATATTTATTGATGTAAAGGGAATATGCGGCTATCCTTATCCATTGGATTCAAAATTCCACTCGGAGACTTCTTCGTCCCAACTCCAAATCAATGACATTGATAAGAGCATTAAAGACATCACAAAGACGATCATGTTCGTGGCCGAGTACGTGTATGACACCAATGAGGCTGTCCAATCAATCAAGAACGAGGTCAATCTGCTCCAATCAACCCTTTCAAAGAAACTGGTCAAAAGGTCACCGTCCAGTTCAATTGTCCAGAGAGAAGAACTCGCTTCAAAGGTTGAGAAAATGCTCGCTGTGGAAAATGTTCCTCAAGTGGAAGTTGCCAAAAAGGAACTGGAAGACAAAATTCAAACAAATTTTATCAAAATGCTGTCGGCCATTATTGTAACAGGACCCGTTCATGTTCAACATAGAACACAAGACATTTTAAGAGTAAAATTCAAATATATATTTTAAATATATATACTATATATTAATTGAGTATTATAATTAATTAATTAATGGAATTAAATTAATTTATTAATTTATATTGATTCATCTTAGCTCATGAGAACAGTATTGAATGGAGAAATGGACTTTAAGCCCGTTATTCAAAAGCTCCCGTTCCTTCTCAGAGACAACGAAACAAATCAATTTGTCATTCTTATGAAAACCATGCGAGAGGTAACGTTGAACCTATTTAGAAATTAAATCAATTCCTATAGTTCAACTTAAATTGGTTTCTAACAGTAAATGAATGTTTTAAAATTTAGAGCGAAAGAAATTCATTTTCGAGACAATTTGGTGGATTGAACAATCTCGACAAAATTGTGGACATTTTGGGAACCGTTGACTTGAAGGAAGTTTCTGGATTTCTTAAGGAACTCCCCGAACTATTTGAAGGAGTCGAAAGTGTCGTTGATGGTGTTGAAGAATACTTTTAATTAATTAAATATTTAAAATAAAAAAATTTTGAATGTTGGAAATAAATACTTAAAAAACCCTTAATTTTCTCATGACATTATATTTTTTTAAATGTACAAAATTAAATCACATTACTTATTAATATTATCATATACATATAAGTTTATAATAAGTGATTCAGAATTTCCAAAATATTTAAATCATCTAATTGTACATCTCGGAACAGTTAATTAATACGATTATAACAAAATCACAAATGCAAAAACTTTCAATTACCTTGCACCGTTGCACCAGCAAACTAATTACATATAACATTACCATTTGTATATCGAACTTTAGTAAATAAAATCTGTAAATAAGTATTCATGTACTTACTAAAAGTTGTTTATATAATAAGTTATACAGTTACATATTATTATTATCTACATTAGAATCATTATAAAAAATAATAGGTAATAAAATGTATTACATATGCGTACTAAAATATTGTGAATTGAATCACATGGCAGGAAGAAAGTGTGGCAATTTGGAATTTCTTTCTTAAAAAATGATTTTAATTTAAACCAAGTGGTTTGATCGAGTCAAATGTTCCTGCACCAACAAACCAATCCTTTTACATCTAAGAGATTCATATGAATATTTTATGCAATAAATTTTACCTACCGGCTACCATCAAAAGTTGTGTCTTATTGCTCCAATCCACGCATTTATCGCCCATATAAATAAATACGGGTAAATATGTAGATATATAATCTAACTATTTATATAATGTACATACCTAGTAAATATATTAAATATATATATATATATATTGAGGGGTGTTATCAGACTATTACAGCTACTGTGGATTTGAGTTTAAAAATGTTAAAAATGTTCATGAATTGTGATTAAATTTCAAATGATTTAGCAAAATGATTAAAGTAATATGGTTACACAATCCACTTGGTTTACATTCATCTCCATAATTAGCTTGCATTCGAAATCCGTCATTTTGCCACGAGATCTGTAAAGTACTGAAGGCATTGAACGAACCTGTACAAAATTAATTACCCCAAACGTTCCCTAATCAGCGATTTTTATTCGCATTGTTCTTCCGGCCAAACATGTGAGGATCGCAGGTGTTTGAAGACTTGAAGTAATTGACCTGGGAACAATTGTCTCCATATTTCTATTGTGTGATGAAGTGAGATCTCCCAGAATGTTCTTTTGCCTAATTACAATTCTGACTCGATTGGAAAGACGTATAAAAACCGTAGGAGAAACCCTTGTGAGGACACAAACTCATTTGAGCAAGTTGAGAGGACTCACATCGACCAAAAGGAAAAATGGAATCGAAATACTTGATCTTATTGGGACTTCTCCTGGGTTGTGCCGCCGAAGTAAGCGATTCCTTGTAAGCCATTAATGCTCAACAGATCTCATTTCAGGCCTATGGGCGACCCAACAACAGAATCGACGATGAGACGAAGGTCCGCGATGCGAGACAAGCCCTTGAGAACGCTGCAGCTGCACTTCAAACCAATTTGATCGTGGCAATGAGGAACCTTGCCAACGCCTCTTCTGTGGCTGGAACCAACGTCAGTCGAGCGGCCTTGACCATGATGAGAGGTCTCGTCACCAACACGTTCTCACTTGCTGGAGTCGTCGGCTACATGCCACGTCTCATCTTCCTCGATGGGCCAACTCAATTCATCGAAACACTCCGACTCGTCCGAAGCAACCAAATCCGAGTTCCCAATGATGTAGACTCTGCCATTGACACGCTCATCGCTTTTGCCAACCAGATGAGAGACTCGGGAATTGGCGACAACTTCACTCCGGCATTCACTTTCCTCCCGAACTTATTCACCGGAGTCGGAGATTTCCTCACCACATTCATTGACTCAGTTTTTACTTTTATTGGAAATTAATCCACAGGAGTGTATAGAAACAAAACGAAATGACCAAAAAGTTCAATAAATACACTCAAGAATATTTTAACAACTTATTCATTTCCACAAACCCACTTTAAAAGTATTTTTACACATATTGTATTTTTATAGTAACATGGCATAAATCCTGGAAACGTCCTAACTAGAGAATCCACCCGGTTATAATAATGTTTGTTAAATGTACAATTACCTTATATTCCATTTTTATAAACTTAAATACAGATACTCTACTAGCTTATACTTTATTAATATTATTAATTTCCAACATATTTAAAATAAACCTTCTATTACTACTCCGAAAATAACTCTATATATTCACATACGAGAATAGGTAACATGAGTAAATATGGTAGTATAGGTATGTAGTAGATATATCTGATTGTAAGAAAAAGAAAAGGTTCTCATTTTCTTCTCTGATTCGCGTTCTTGAACCGTGCAGAAATCAGTGTGACACATGAGATGACTTCAGAGCACCTGACATTCAGAATATCCGTCTACTCACAATTTACATTATAAGCCTTATACTGCCAACTGCCATCCTATTACCCCAAGACCCCAACCAATCCTCGATCTTTATAATCCCTGACAATTCCACCCAATAAACCCGAAAAAAACCCTCATACTTAAATACAAGCACTTTTATCCAATTCTAAACAAACAATAAGAGTAAATACAAATAATATACTAGGTATGTTATCCTACATATTATACAAAAAATATCTAATATACATACATGTACGTATAAGTATGGATGATTATTGATATTATATGTTCATATAAGTAGTAATGTAGTAAACTAAATAGTAAGTATCCATGTATTACATAATATATGTTAAATATAGAGTAAATATATGAAAACTTCAAAAATACTACTAGTGCTCAATATAAAATATAAGGTACATTACATGTATGTAAGTGTAGATACGGACCTTCATAGAGTAGACGATGCCATTACTATATAATGTAGTTATATAAGTATATGACCAAAATCGTGAAACAAATTGTTAATGTATGTTCTTGATGGATGTTGGGACCATTTGTAAAATATGTGTTAGGACCTATTAATTAAAGATCAAATAAAATAAAACTTCTTGTTTTCCCTTTGTTCTCCTACAACAATTTTCCTTCATCTAACGTGCCACCAAATTCAACATTTCCCCTCTTTTAATTCCTCAAACAACATCTGTGACGTCAACGTCTTTTAAATGCAGTTGTGCAAAGTTTAAATAATGTTTGAATATTTTTAAACAAGAAAAATAGACGAAAATTGATTTGGAAAGACAAAGATGGCGTGCAATATCTTTGTCCATTTTTTAAAATATATTTAAAGCCATGAATTTTGGAATCAATCATAAAATAGAAATTATTAAGAGTTATTGTTTTTATTATTATTTAAGTCATTTTGTCATTTACTATTCTTATGATATGTCCAAACCTATAATAAACCATTTTAGTTGAATCGTGTTAAAATGGTTAATCCGATTTTATACATTGGTTATTGGTTCATTAACATTGTTCATAAATTAATTATAAGGAACGGTATTTGTTAATAAATATCTGGACATATTACAAAACATTATTCTCCATTTTCTATTTTAATAGTGTTTTCTTAATGATCCAGTAATTAATTTTTTATTACCAATAAATGCAGATAAACAATAAATTCCTCAAAATCGTTCGTTGAACTTTCCACCTCAATCCTAACTAATATTTTGGCATAATACTACAGATAATTAATAATGAATTTGTAATTGTGTCATTAATTGTTTTAGATGAGCTTCCTGGCTTATATTTTATTCTCATTCCAAAGTATATAAAAGCCAGGATGAAGAGAAAAAACCATTTTTATATATTAGGAACGTTGCGATGATTTGTATTAGATCTTCAATTTATTTTTCCCTCTTCTTCCTCATTTTTCAATATAATCATGTAAGTAATTTCATTTTCCTATTTTACAACTCATTTCATGCGAAATTGAAATGAAAAAAAGAAAAATTGGTTTCTATAGGTGTCAGCAAATTCTAAAATTTCCAAAGATGCGAATGAAAGAAGTAAGAGAGAATTTCACAAAAGAATTCTCACAGAAGCAGAAGAAGAACTTGCAAATGAAGCTCGTTCACAAATTGTCCATGTCATGGAAAAAAATTTAATTCGAGTAAGTCTGAAGTCAAATATGAGTTAAATACAATTCAAGTTTTTACCTAATTTAAACTTACTTTAAGTTGTTTGCCATCATAAGTCATCAAAAAGACTCAAAGGGAAGGCAAGACATTGAGGATATTGATGAAGACATCGTCGACGTGACTCCAAATCCAAATGTTCTTCCTCAAGTAGCTCAACTCTTAGGAGCCATTTTCTCTGGGAGCTTGAATCTCACAAGTGTACTTGACAGAACTTTTACCTTTGTTCCAAATGGTAAGTTTACAATCTTCACTATTCTCAACTTTGTCAAATTATGATAAATCATACAAGATTCTATATTCTATACAGGTATACTATACAGATTCTATGCAGGACTATAATATAATATCTGTATATATATGATGATTTATATAACCCCAATCTACTTATTAAAATACTACATAATAAGAATTTAATGTATTATATAAATATATGTACTATATTTATTCACTCTCACAATTAGGTATGTTGGTAATATTTTCCTAACGAGTGAGTAATTGTGTATGGTTTACAAGTAAATTTGACCAATTTGATTTCTAGTTTGTTTTTTTGACCTTTTAAAAACAACCATTTAATGAATCATTCTTGATCTGTCGTACACTAAAAGACTTTGTAGATAAGTATGACATTCAATGACATTAAATGAAATGGATTGTTTTGATTTAAACTTTAAAACAATTCTTTATTATTCCGAACGTCAAAACAATACTAATCTACATATCTTACTTGTAACAAACAATGTTTCCAAAAAGGAAATAAAGTTTTAAATTTCGTATAAACATTATTATTTTATTTACATTAGCAATCCGAACACAATTCGAAGGCGTGTTCAAACTCCTTACTGGAAATCGAGGCGCAACGACTACAATTGCCCCTGTTATTGTCGAAAGTACAAAGGTTACTGAAAAGGTCAAAGAGGAACCAACAGTTCCTTCAACATTAATAGTTGAGGAAACGACTCCAGTTTTAGACGAAGTTGTTAATAACACTGGTAAACAGAAAAGTCGATATCGAGTTAAAAGCAAATCCACAACTCTTTCGCCCACTCTTGAAATCGATGACGACGAATTGCTGCGAATGGAAAAAGAAGTGATTGAAGAAGCAAGAGCTTATGAACCTTTTGTGAGAAACAAAGAACCAAGATTCTTCATAGAAGCTTTACAACAACTATTCACAAGGGTTGATTTTAACATGACAGAAATTGTTAAAACTGTTCCGAGTCTTTTCAAAGGAGCAAGAGAAGCCGTGGCACTTTTAGAGAATCTCGGACAGATTGATTTAGAAAACATTTTTGAAGAAGCAGACGATTGAAAAAGAAATATTTATTATAATTTTACTTATTGCTTATTATTGTTATTACAGACACATTTATTTATTGCTGAAATTTCATTTTTAATTATTATTTAATCTCATCAACGGAAAATAATATTTTAATAATGTGTGTCTGTATATCAATTTCTTCTGTACCTTTATACAATTATATTAGCAATTACCAAAAGACTAAATTAAGATAAACAATTAAACATCGTCCCAATGATTTTAACGGGAATTATTAAATTGATAAAAAGTATGCGGTTTGAGTTAATTATTAAAATAAGCTTTATGCCATCAACCAGACAAACATATTGCACATACATGCATTAGATACACATTTACAACGTAGGTATGTATGTATAAATTCATAGTAATTTAAATTATCAACCATTTTACAATCAAACACTGTAATTGAATGTGAGCATTTTCTTAGAATATAAACTGATAAGAAACAATTGATAAAAAATATGATGAATGGTAATTATTTAAAATGTTAGTAGCGAGTTCTAACATTGTAAAACTTTATCTTTTTCAACATCGTTAAAATTGTCATCACGTCATCAATCATTATTATCATCGTATATCTTCAACATTGAAATTACAAAATGAATCACTCCATTAATCTCATTGAATCATAGAAATGTATCATTTTACTCTCTTTTAGCATCTAAAGGCTAAAGGAAAACAAATACTCATGATAATTAACAAATTATGCATTTGTTTATTTTAAACATGCGACAGGAAAAATATTTTGAATAATCTAAACATTTCACTGGTTAGGGTAAAGATTCTGGGTACTGGAACGGGCACATAAAACCCAAAAAGAGGCACATAGAACCCAAAAAGGGGCACATTGAACCCTTAAACGGGAACATAAAAAGTGGGCACATGTGCCCGAAAAGGGGCACGTGTGCCCTTTGGACCCAAACCGGGCACAATGTTCCTGAAAACGGGTTAAAAGTGAGCACATAGGACCCTGAAACGGGCACATCCTGAAAGGGGCACATTGGACCCAAAATGGGTCTAAGGACGAGAGGGGCACATTGAACCCTATACTTAATTTCTAATCGTAAGATGTAGTAAACATAAATGTGATGTCCCCTTAAGGATCTAATCTAACAATAAGTTCAATTATGGAAAAAAATTAGTATAAAATGCGTATAAAATTTTTTCTGCATAAACTATATTCAACATTTATTTGTGATATAAGTTAATGTTATTATAATGCAGATTTGTGCCCATTTTAGTAGGTATATGCCCACTTTGTGTTTATGTGCCCGTTTGTGGACATGTGCCCTAAGGGTTCAATGGGTTTATGTGCCACATTTAGGGTTCAATGTGCCTCTTTTTGGGTTTTATGTACCCGTTCCAGTACCCAGATTCTTTACCCTGACCCATTTCACTAAATGATAATTTATTTAATATCTACACATATCATTTTAATTACAATGTTCAATTACAATGTTTTGAGCTCCCGTAAGATAAATCCATATATGTAATTACTAATTATATTTATGTATTTGTATTAAGAGCAAGAACATCCTAACATTACTAACTTACATTTTATTTATCTAATATAGAACGAAACCCATACTAGTGCCTCAAATACATATATTTATCATTATTAATATCTAAGTAAATAGACCTATGAAATTAAATGTATAAATTTTTAAATTAGTGTGTAGGGTATATGTAAATTTAATTTAATTGTTACAAAGGAAGTGTTGTGTATTAAAATTAGTAACGAGGTTGTGGGAGTGAAGGGCTGGGAAGCGTGAGAAAACTGTTCTTGGGTTGTGGGCAGTTGGGGCTGAGGCAACAAGTGGCTGTCGTAAAAAATAGTTCATTTCGACTCCCAAAGGAACTTCTGTGAAGAAGGGCCAAGTTTTTCCTTATCCGCCCACGCCCTGTCACCTCTCGTCTCGCTATGTCATAAACTGAGGATCCTCTGCAACAAAATTGACATTAAAATGAACGTCATTAAGAAAATTGCCAAGGTGTTCGACCGGAGGACCACCGAACGCGAAAGGACCGAAATGGACATCGGCAGTCCGACAGAATTCGCAAATAATATTCATGTCACACATGACAAGACCACGGGAGTTTTTCAAGGATTGCCTGGTGATTGGGTCAAAGTACTCGTAAGGGAACTTGGGTAAGAATCATTCATATTTACAATCTTTAATTATTTCCCATATTCCTTTTCTCATATTTATATCTTTTTATTCAATTTGGGAAATAAAGTATTTTTAACCGGCAATTTACTAATTAAATTTGTTAATTATTTATATAATCACTAAATGTTTATTTGTCAATGTATCGTTAATTAAATGAAAGCTTTTAAATTTTCGTTAAATTTGGGTAAAATAAAATTAAGTAATATGGTAATGAAATATATATTTATATTAATGAAATACTTATTGTAGATTTTGAATCGATATAAAATTTTAATTATAACATATGTTTCAACAGGGCGGACTATAAGGAGAAACCAGCAATCCAAGCATTGAAATTTTATAAATATATAAATACTAAAGAGGCTCAACAAGTCGATTTCAAGCCCTTTAACTTTCAAGATGGTTTTGTCGAAGAATCGGAGACTATTAAAAACATCCTAAGTATGAAAAATTCTTTTTTATTTTATCAATTATAAGCAGCAATTTATTTCTTTGAGATTTTCAATTTTTTGCTATTCAATTTGGTTTGTTGTATTAAAGGAATTAATATATACGGAATATGAAAATTGTGGGCGTATCGTTATAACATCACTAGCAATTTCGAAATTTCAATTAATAGTTCGATTTTTCCAGGAAAGCATGTTATTCTATTATATGCAAAAATACTTTTGGAAGCATCATAAAATACATATATACATACGTTTTACAATTTATACATTGGTTTACAATTTATAGCTAATTACTATAACATATTTACTGCACACGAAAAACATTATGTAGCTCTAATAAATGTTAATATATGTCAGTGTGGACATTCACAAGAATATAATTCAGCTGTGTATTCGCACAAATTTTAATAATTTAAGGCTTTAATCTACCTCGAAATTAGATCTTATTTTCAAAGATAATTCCATTTGCTTTGATTGAAATTTAAGAATACTTTAATACTCTATCTCTAAACATTCCAAATAAGCGAAAGCAAAATGGACATGAAATTAAAGCACTACTCACTACATACATACATAGTTATACATATCCTATAACATACTACCTCATAATTATGGTACATATCAAGTAGTGTATATTTCATAATTATATTTCATGGTAGATGAATAGTATAATTTAATAATACCTATGTATATAATAATATATGTAGCAGTGATATTCTTTCAACTTGCCCGTTTTAATTTTCAGATGATGAAGGGGAAGGGAACGAGGCTTCAAAGAGTTCATCTCCACAACTCCGCCGGAATCAAGAGACTTCTGAATCTTTGGACGTAGCGGAAATTTCTTTATTATTTCACTTTGATGGTTGTTTGTAGTGGACTAACAAAACCCCTTTTACAGAAACGAACGGAGAGCGATGAAAGTGCAGAATCGGCCAAAAATGACTTTGATACAAATACCATCGTCATTACAAGGAAAAAAGATGACTTTTCCAGGCTCTCTGATGAAGATGTAATGACAGAGATGCGAAGGATCTGCAACCCGAAAAACCCGCGTGATCGCTTCCAGAAGTCAAAAGAAGTTGGATCTGGGTTAGCTAAATAATATTTAATTGATTCATTATCTTACAACTAAAGTTATTGTTATAAATTTAACATATCAAAAGGATCTCATTATACTTAAGTACATTGATAATTATACAATAATATTCATGTAAATTTCGAATTTAATGACGGAATATATTTTATTGTGTAGTTCTGGAAATTGTGTATAATTTAAAGTTTGTAAGTCGTAGAGGAAGTATTAAATTGGTTAATGGATAGGATCGTGGGAGAATAAATTTCAATTTTTGCACAGGGCCTCTGGAACGGTGTATACTGCATTGGACATTGAGACCAACACTCGTGTGGCAATCAAAGAAATCGACTTGGCAAGGCAGCCGAAGAAAGAACTCATACTCAATGAAATAAGAGTCATGAAGGGATTCAACCATAAGAACCTCGTCAACTTTCTCGACTCATACGTCGTTAATGATCATCTTTGGGTGAGTTGATATTTCATTTATTCATACTACAATTAAATACAAAAAAGTATTTCATTTATTCAAATTGTAAAAATTGTTTAAGGGCTTGATAGGTGGAACAATTATTATTGAATCTTATTGAATCAATTTTTACAAAGTAGTGTATTAAATATGATAGTATCTATTAGTATATCTTATAGTATAGCAATATGTCATCTGTATGACATGAGTCATATAAACAGTCATGTATGTATAAGTCATATGTATGGCATTTGGTAAAGATCAGCACCATTGTAGAAAAACTGTCTTTAAGCTACTCATCTGTGTACTACTGTATGTGTATGTGCATAGTGTGTATGTATGGGGGGTTTATTGAGAGATGAGAAATAGGAAGAAATGACTAACCGGAGAGATTTGCAATGAAATTGAAAAGGCGAAAGGAGGAAGGGAAAAAGCTTATCCCGCTTAAACAAACAAAAAAAGTTGTAAGGGATCGATAGGATGTTGTTGGGATTCCGAAATTTTGAACAATCCTCATTCGAGGTCTTTGAATTTCACGAATGTTTTCATTACTCCTCATCATTTTTCCATGGGGCCGGATGAGATATGTTTATAATATTATATACGATATGCATTTTATGTATTTATATGAGCTCATTCATTGAGTTTCAATGGGGGCCCTCGATGATTCCCAAAGGGAGTTTTAAGGATTGTAATAAGAAAGCGGATTTTCCATCCTCGGCCTTAGCTCTGCAGAGATGTTGTGAATTTATGTGAAGTATGAAAATTTGTATATAAAGGTAGGTAATGAAGACGATGAAAAATGAAAGTCCTTGAATTAAGAGGAACACCATTGTCAACATTCGAGTCTCATAATGGTAAATTGAAGTTTGGGCCTTATAATTTATCTTCTTTCCCAATGTTATCCAATGGGATATTTGGGAAGTGGGAGGCGTTAAATCCCAGGTCATATCTCGAATGGTAAAAGTTTTTAGTCTAACTGCGTCATTGTGGAGTTTGTGAAGTGGTAAACAGGCTCCGGTGTAGGAAGGAAGTGAAGAAAGGATGAAGAATGGTAAACTTTTCCTCGGCTCACTTGTTTCTTCATTATTTCTCCTTGAGATTCAACTACTAAAATGAGATGTCTCGACAATAAGAGTCTTCAATTCTCAGCAAAATGAACTTCCTCGTTTTGACAGGTGATTATGGAATTGCTCCAAGGAGGTCCTTTGACGGACGTCGTAATGGAAACTGTCATGAAGGAGGAGCAGATCGCCGCTGTTTGCAAAGAAGTTCTCCAAGCCATCAGCTTTCTTCACAGCAAGGTAAATATTCAACAAAATTCCCCCTCGTTCAAATTCACCTTCCCTTTTTGTTCTTTTTATGTAATCGAGGGAAAAATTGTCATAAATCACAATTCTCCATTCAAATTGACTATTTCCATTTGATGTCAAAATTTTGGTCTCGTTTTTTATTGTAATCGAAAAAATCCGTTTGCGTCATTTCCACCTACAGAACAACCATCACCTACATACTTTATATCTTAAAAAACCAATGTTCTCAAAATCCCTTTCAAATGCCTTTGCCATGGTAGGACTCAAAGGATGTGGGAAAAACTCCTGGTTCATTTTCACTTACATCTCATCTCACACTTTGAATTCATTCCATTTGGTCAATTTACCTCAAGAAACGAACCATAAATATATAAATCAACATTTTAAGATCCCAAGCCTCTAATAACACATTTTCATATTTATTGTATAATATAATAAATATATATCTGTAGTACTATAAGCTTCCTATAAATTAAAGCATCTCTTTAAAGTGCAAACTCATTACTGAACCTTCCTTTGTCAATCTCAAAATAACCTGTTCACTATTAATAATTAAATGTTCTTCTTTCCATGTAGGGTATTATTCATCGTGACATTAAGTCGGATAATGTTCTTCTTGGACTTGATGGATGTGTTAAAGTTACTGACTTTGGCTTCTGTGCCAACATTCAAGGAGATGAGAAAAGGAACACGATGGTAAAGCATTATTTTTAATTATAATTTAATTGTAAATAATTAATATTAAATTATATTTATTACATAAATACGTAATTAGATAATATTTAAACACAAGTTTAGTTTTTGGATTAGCTTTTTATATATAATAATTTCATCTATTTAAATTTCAACACTCCTTTGCTAATCAATAATTTTAGTATTAGGTAGGTACCCCATAGGAATGTATTTTGAAATGGAGTATATGTATTTTGTACGACAGGTTGGGACTCCATATTGGATGGCCCCAGAGCTTGTGACAAGGAAGCAATATGGTCTCAAGGTTGACATTTGGTCCCTTGGTATCATGGCCATTGAGATGATCGACGGCGAACCTCCATATTTGAAAGAAACGCCTCTCAGAGCTTTGTACCTCATTGCCACTACCGGTCGTCCTGAGATTCCCCAATGGGAGAGACTCACTCCCGAGTTCCAGGACTTCCTTGATCATTGTCTTCAAGTAAATGTAAATTATCGCTACTCGGCGGAACAGCTTCTGACTCACGACTTTCTCAAGAAGGCTACACATCTTAGAACAATCATTCCTCTAATTAAGGAGGCTCAAAGAGTACTTAAGAAGGAAATTTAATTAATTATTATTTTTATTATACAACTGTAAAAACACATACCTATGTAAGCACGTGGTTTTAGTTAGACCTAGCTACATGTTTATGTATTAGGTATGAATAAGATTAACTTTGTTAAAATTTCATAAAAGTCATGAAGGATCTTAGCGGGTTAATATACAGTAATTTTTATAATGCTATTCAATTTGGCTTATTCAGACTTAACTAATTAATTTTATAAAGGACATTATTAGAAGCAACTTTACATTAAGTAGTTAATTAAAATTATGTTTGGTTTAGCCGCAAGGTGGGGTAAAAATTTAACAAAATGAAAATAAGAAGGCCACCTGGCGGCTTTTTAAAATTATTACTAGCTAGGATCCTTTAATTAACTAATTGTAAGTGTACGTTTATAAAAAAGTACTTGTCAAAGGAACTTTTAATATAATTAGTCGAAGAAAAAGGAAGTGAGATATTCAAGTGAAAATATATTATTTATGTAGTGCATTAAATATTAAACTTTATTTGTCTTAATTTAATTTTTTTATCCTTATTGCCATGTTTTTAAAAAAAAGATTCGTAACTTGCGCTCTTTTGCTATGTGACCATTCAAAAATTTTATTAAGAAATTACTTAATACTTAGATATATTAATCTTTTTATTTGCATAGAAGCAAAGCGTTTGTACTTAAACCTACAATTAATAAATAATTCATTTAAAGCGCCAGTATAAAAGATATCTATTTTAAATAAAATATAGATGTGCCTATATTATAATCTAATTTATGTAATTTAGATATTTTACTTAATTTTTTTTACTTATAAAGTGCACACTCTTATGTATATAGTGATAGTATATAGTGATAGTATATTGTATCCTACATGTATCTTAGGTAATATTTTAATTTGGTATGTGAGTAGGTATTAATGTTCATGGCACATGCTTGTTTTGTGGGGCACGGGTGCAAGTTTTAGTATCCAAGCGCGGTCACTTTTATTTATTTAAAGTTTCTCATATGTTCCTATCAAAATAATTAGACATACCTACCAAGGTAAAGTACATACCTACCTATAAATTGATATAAAAAGAGGCTTTAGGAAAATTACGAGCTTATTTGATGATTCCTCATATTTTAGAGTATATGCGCCATTTTGAGTCAAATCGGAGCAATTCACTTAAAAGTGGGTTATAACAATAAATATTTATGCAAAACAAAGTCGAACCCCCAAGATTTGATAAACTATTCCCATGTTTGGTCCAAACTACTTATATTTTCAACTTTTAATAAAATATACCATTTTGGAGTTTTATACCTAAGTATAAATATACTTACATACACATTATATTCATAATGTTAAGTAGGTATGAGCGGTCATGATTTTAATTATATTTATTTTAATGTATTATCTTTATTACTACTACTTATTTATGTGTCTATAATTCTTTATGTCTACAGTATATTTTTAATATACTGCATATAAAATATGTTACCAACCATTCCGAAAACACTCTTGTTCTTGGTTCTTGGATGATCAAAATTAGTTTTTGCATTTAATCTATTATGACCAAACGAAAAATCAAAAAATGTATACTTAGTTAAAAGATTGTAGTTATACTATTTATCATCAAACGATATGTATTGTATGTTGAATGACTTTAATACCACTGAATAATAGTTCTCAAAAGAAAATTATATTTACATGTTTATAACGTTAAAAATTGAAGCAATTAAAATTCCAATTAATAAGATCTTCAATTACTCATTTATTGATAGGCATTGAGAATTTGTTGAAGCGGAGATTTAATAATTGGAATTTAAGACGGAGAATTATTTCATAATTGAATTCATTACTGATGTATAATTGAAGAATAAATGTCTTTTGTAAAAGGGGTAAAGTTGGGCTGAAGTTTCTTTTGCGATTGCTTTCATTAATTGTCGAATCTGGATTACCAAACTTTGTGTTCCAATAAACACTCCTCCTCGGTAACTTGTATAATTGATGAAGTGGATGTTAAGGTAAAGTTCTATCAATGGATTTGTTCAATTAACATTCAATGAGTTTAAAAGTTCATTTAAGTCTTCCACTTTCAAGAGCTCTACAATTGAGTGAAGATGAGTCGTTAAATCCAGAAATTAATGTAACTCAATTGTCACATTTTCCTACTTTGAGAATTGAAAAGAGAAGTGGTAGAAAAGAAAAATTTTGGATAATTTCTCTGGGAATTGGGAAATCAAAGTTTGGGGGCACAATCTTGTAAATTCTCCTCCTTCCACAATCCTCAGCATTAAAGTGGCGGGGAGAAAAAGTGAAATCACATAACTCTTGAGAAGACCCCGAGAGTAATATAAGACTTTGTACAATTCCTCTCTCTCTTTCTTCCTCTTTTTCACGATGATTAGATTGGACTCTGTGTCCCAATTCTCTCAACTTTCCTCTTCGGAAGGTAAGGTAGGGAAAGAAGTGAGGTAGATATACCTGACCGCCCTTTGAACATGCTTTTTAACTTTTGTATGAGTGGAAAAGAAATCGATCACATCGTCCTCCTGTCTTTACTCCCTATACGTAAATACACTCTTCATATGTATTTATATAAGGAAAATGACAGTGGAGGGAATCTCAGTTAGAATACATAACTTCTTACATATACAACTTTAGGTATATTGGTATTCCAACGTCTCTACTTATTTATGAAATCATTTTTCCGCTATTTATTCATAAAAGATACGAATGGATTCACAACGGCTTATTGAATTCACAAAGTTACATCTTCTTTCATGCATATGGTTTAAGTATATCAATAGATCCTTTTACTTATTTTCCTTATTCTGCTGTTCATGACAAGAAAAATGTCAAACATTGTATTTATTGTTGAGGGAACGTCCAACATTACGAGAAACATTCTTCAAAATTTTCATTTTAGGTAATATGAAGATAGCTTAAAGAGCATTCCGCGGGAATGAATCATAAATATACCACACATATATTATATTACCTATGAATGTATGGTATGGTAGTAATTTATATAGGAGCGAAAAAATGATGATTCTCTGCTTGGTTAGAAATTTGAAAGTTGATGATTTTTACATGTATTAAATGTAAGAAGCCCAACTCGGGAGACGTCCTAACTCGGGACACCGCGTCTATTTAAACTACTGTCCCGCAATTATGGCGTTGAAAGTAGCGTCCCGAATTGGGAAACTAACTCTTACCTAAGTTAAAGTATTATATTTAAAATATTGGATATTTATTTATATATGTTCCAATATATGTAATGTATATAAAGTACATAATACGTATATAATAAAAAGGGAATTATTTGAGTTGTTATTGAATAAGATGCATTATAATTAATTGAATTTTCAAAATATAATATTCTACTTCAAATTAATACTTGGAATATCTTTGTAAGCCTAAAATCATTTCAACTATTAATTGAATTTCCTTCTAATAGGAAATATTATATAAATATAGGGGTCTGTATGAATACCTATATACTATACTTGTATAATAAACTGTTTATATTAATACATAAATTTTGGGATATATATATATTATATATATTGCTCATTTTGCTTAGCTAACACTCACTTGCTTTTCATCTCTTAAAAGCAGAGTTGAAAGCATTTTGGCTAAATTAGTAAATCAAAGATGATGGAACAATGGAAAGCTCTCACTTATTTTACCCTTTCCAAGCTAACTAATCTAATCAGGAAAGTAGTCAAGTGGAATTCCATTTTCACCTCATCGGTCTTCAATTATTCATAGGTACTTTTCTCATTAATTTGGCGGAGATGAAATGAGCAACCTTTTTATTCGATAAAAAGGATTATATCTTTCATATTATTCATACTCATAGCGTCCATAGCCATAAAGTTTAATGGCTATGAAATTGCTAGACATTATATTAATAAACATTCTTATTTTGTAAAAAATATCAGAATAGAATAGAAATAAAAATAATACACTTATGTACATTCATTCATGTATATACACATACATATAATATGTATTAAATAAACTCATACGTACAAGAAAATATTCACTAAACTTATACATCTGTGTATATCTGTATACTCATATTTATCAATGTGTGAGGAATATTATTATTATTGATTAGAATCCCATCCCAACAATCAAGTAAATCATGTATGGCATATTACGGCATTCGTAATAAACATGTATCTAGCAATGTGTTTATATAAAAATTCCAAAATTTGAAAACCAGTAACCTGCTTTGTAAGTTTTCAAAAACAGAAAACCGATTAATTTATTTTAGGACGGTTTCTTGCTCCCCAGAGAGAAAGGAATGAAAATAAATTGCCTATTTATATAATATATTCCTATACATTATATACAACTACATATTGGCCCATATAACTAAATATGTATATTTACAAAGAAGGTAAATTGTATGTACAATGTTGACCATTTTGGGTGTGAAGTATGAAATGAAGACAATAAAGGTGTAAGATAAAAAGTTGAGTGAGTTTTTCATCGATTCTCTTTGGTTGTCTGATGAAAAAGTTGTGGTCGTAGTTTTAAGTCTCTCAACAAGTTCTTTCTCAGTCTGCGTGTGAGTGAGAAGTAATGCCGATGAATCAATCTTTGTCAGAAGAGGGTAAGAGAAACGACGAGGTCCAGGTCGGTTGGAAGAAGAGATGTGCATTAATCTCCCCACGAGGCCCACGACTCACTCCATTGATTATTCCAACAATGGAGAAAACTTGAGGATTCATGCCAACCCAATTAGAACAACAACCACTTTCACTCCTTGTCACATAATAATACTCAAAATTACTTATTTCAACTTACAAATACCCTAATATAATAAATTCTAGACACTATACAATTGTAAATAGTTAATGTATATATATTATATAGGGTTTAAGGGTATACCAAATAATAGCAAAACCTATCCCAGGTACATAAATATACATAATTACCTACATAAATACATCATATCTTAAATAAATTCTGTTCTAAACATATTTACTAGATATTTTGTCAATTCATATGAAATACTATGGTATACTCTACTGTAATAATCATAATAAATATCCATTTACTATAACAGGTCATTCACTAAAAAAGTTGGCACTAATTATTGTGTTTCCAACCGTTAAGTTAGAAAGACAAAATTTCACAGGCGTCTTTATATTTATATACATCTGTAAATTTTTGGACAAAATATGGGCTTTTAAGTTAACCATTACGGCAGCCATTTTAGAAAAAACCAAGCAATGCAAATACAAACGTACGTTTTACGTTTTAAAAATCTCAATTTTAAATCTTGTTTGAACTTATTTTTTTAAAAATTTGGGGTTTAACTTTTAATTGAGTTCAACCAGGATCAATTAAGATCACAATTAAGTTTTTTGTTGTAAAAAGCTATTGGAATGAGTTAGATAAAATCATGGAGATTTGAAGACCTTGTTTTGCCCCTTCATTCCGTTCAAATATCTTCATTTGGAAGGAAAAATATTCACAACGAGCAAAGAACTCATTGCTGCATATAAGCATATTATGGAATATATCCTAGTTTAAATGTTTATTTACTTGTGTTACACTACATTACCCATACCTTTAAATAAGTATATATGATATGCATGGGAGTATTCTTATCTATGCTATATTGTTTTAATGTACTAACAGAAATACATGATTATAAGTATATGAATACTTTATGTGTACCTGTAAAGGTTGAGTTAAAATTCACTTTCACCTCCATAGCTCCAATCAATTTTAATAATATTCAGTGAACGAGGGTTTGAGTGTATTCTTGTTACATATCTTGATGCAAAGGATTCAACGTTATATACATTTGGGTTTATATTTGAAAAGAGGGGAAAGTTTATGTATGGAATGTGAAATACAAACCAAAGATTCTTTGAAAAATTTAATGATAGCTCGATTCCTGTAAAATTCCATTTAAGAGTCAAATTCCTAATATGGTGAATACAAATAGTTAAAATATGGTAGAATTACTTTGTTAATTATTTCTATAAAGTAATTATAGTTATTAATCATAAATGAGTAATTATTGATTATAGTTTTTTGAAATAGGTAAAATAGAAAAAATAATAAATTTGTTGGATATTTTAAAATATTATGGTATATCATATAAGTATGAATGGATATTATGTAGTTGAGAAAAGGTGAAAATGTATTAATTAATTTGAAAATGTCGAAAGTTTGTAAGAAAGGTTTGATAATGTGCTATGAATGGCGCTTTTTATAAAAACAAAACTTTACTGATTATCTTACTCAAAGTGAGTAGAAAATGTTATGCCAAACTCCTTCTTATATAACTTACATGCTTATATAGAAAGATCCTATTTATTTCCTTAGGAGGAACTTTATAAAATTTCTCAACTAAAAACGACTCACAGGTATTGCTGTTTTGTATCTTTAATTAAAAATTCTTTCTCATTGGTAAAAGTTTTCAAATGGGGAGTTGGTCCATTAATTTTCCACAATTCCTCTGACACTCTTTAGTGTCTTTAGAATTGTAATCTTGAGAAAACCTTGGCTAATCCATTCGTTTTCCCAAATGCAGCTTCCATTGGTGTCTTTCATCCCGAAGAACATAATTTCCTTACCATATTTAATTAAAAAAGTTACAAATTGAGAAAGGAAATTTATTCTGTCAATTATGAACAGAGTTCACGTTTAATACCATACGGTATACTCACATTTTAACTCCTCATTAATGAATATATTTTTACAATCTTAGTTAAGGAACGTGATTGCTACACTAACTGATAGATACTTTATAGTTAGTGATGAAAATAATAGTATAATAATACCTTAGGTATAATCAATCAGTTCTGGTATTTGCTCTGTTTTATACATTATAAATATCAAATATGTTCGTGTTGTCTTTATTGTACAGTTAGAACATAATATTTTAAATACACCAAGGAGAAAGGAAAGCGATCTATAGGGATTTGGGGATTACGAAGTTGGGTAGATGACTTTCTTGCTCTTGGATCTATGTTATTCAGCCATCAACGAACAGCCGGCACAAATTTAAAGTAAAATTTTGAAATGGGATTAGGCTCTCAAAGGTAAATGGAATTATAAAAGCACTCGATTTCAACAAATGTCATTTTAATTGATATTTGAACTTATAATGCAATTTAATATATTAGAATAAACTAAAACTAAATTTTAAATTTTAATAATTCATAAATTTAATTAATTGTGAATTGTATTAAATATACTCTTTAAGATTTTCATGAGAAATGTATGAGAAATAAATGTAAATGCAAAGGGAAATGGAGATACATATACTATACATACATAGATAAATAAATGTATGAAATTGAGAAACCTGAGGTTTTGAAATTTTACATTGTGGGATTTTGAGTGAATTTTGTATGCGGAATTAAAATTAATAAATCGAACAACGGTTAGGATATAAAAGAAAGTCTCTGAATTGAAAGTTCATCATCGATCCAATCTCAATTACGCAGGGTGAAAGGCGAAGTCGAATTCCTCGTTCCCATTAAAAGCATTTGGAAGAGGAAGTGAATGGGCAGATTAGAATTAGTGTAATGAACTTCCTTCGTCGAATATTCCAATATTCAGAGATGCTAAAAAGACTTTCATCTTTTCTTTACAAAGCTCAAAGCAAGTTTTTCTAAAGGAAAAATGAAGAGAAGCTATTACATTTTTTTACTTCTTTCAGTTCCGGATTACAAACTCTTTACTTTCCTAAGGTGTCAATCTCATTTCGCATTTCTTTTTTAGAAATTAAAGTTTAAAGTTCAACCAAGAGGATTTCTTGCAATCTCCCTTATGCATTTCCCAATGTCAGTCATATGTTATATGTATGTATTTATGAATAAAAATGTGTGTTTGAAAGCATAAGGAACTCCCAAATTTCTTATCTCCTTTTCAATTTTTTCCCTCATGTCAAGGCCTAACACGAGAAACGAGAAAAGATTTCGCGTATCCTTTGGGGATGAAAGTTGTAAGGATTCTAAAGAATTGATCTCAAAACATTTTTCTAGGACGAGAATCCTCGCTCCAGAAAAAACCAGAATATTCCGATTTTAAAATATTTATATGCCTTGAGAATCTTCCTTTACTCATCAATTCAAATTGCCTAATAATACTAATAATTTAATAAGATTCAAGTAATTAAATTTCCATAGTTTCAACTATTCCTGTACCAAAAGGAATTTTTTTTGAAAATCAAGCACCGGGAAATCATTTTGAGAAATTATTGAAAAGCACTAAAATTGAATCCAATTTGAATCCTGAAAATAATTTTAATTGTTGCATTTACTCCATTTAATTTTAAATCCTCTTTAGTTCATTGAATTAATGGATTGCGCAGTGAAGGTTAAAATATTACAATAATGATAAGGTTGTTGAGTGAATTGAAAGTTAGTTCCTTGGACGTCACCAAGTTGGGGGAAAACAAGACGACTGAGCATCTTGCTCTTATTCCATTATCCTTGGTATTACGTATTACGTACTTATTTATCTACAGCTCTACAAGTCTTTTGTATTTAATATAAGTATATGGAATATATATATCCTCCCTTCTCATATTTATATTTATATATGTACTATGTGTGCTAATATTATATATATGTATGTGTGTTAACCTATGGTGGTTTATCCTCCAATATATGATTCCATTTGAGGCTAAATATGAGATTACTAATGCTTTCCCTCAATGGAAGCTGAGCAGAATCAATATTCAATTTCTCCTCATCTCACATTTCAGACAAATCGAGAATTTAAGGCTGACTGAGCGACCTTAGATGGTTTCTGTATTACAAATTAAAGATCATCTCAAACTTGTAAGAACTCCATGCATCTTAAGAAGATTCAAAAAGGTTTATTTATATCACAGTAAGGTTTACAGACATACTAATACTTATATACATAATGCATATTGTTGTCTATTCAGTTTATAGAAAAATTCTAAAGTTATTTTAACTATCATACAATATTATATTTTTGATCACACTTATTAGTAATAAAATATTGATCGGGAAAATGTTTTTGTTTTATAATTTTCATGATCATATTTAACATAGAGTTTCCAAGAGTTTTTGTATTATCGTCATTGGCGTTGTTGTAATTTAATTTATGTTTACCATCTCTCAAAGCTTTACATTTTAATCATAATTTTAATTTAAGTATGATAGCATGAAGATAAAAGTAAGCCGGGAACCAAACTTATGGGCCAAATACAAGTTTGGAGAAAATAGAATTAAACCCGTGCCTGACTATAAGCCTCATTTCCAACATTCATATTTGCATAAAAGTTAGAATACCTACACACATTTGTGCTGCTGACTGCTGGACCTAAGTATTATATTATCACACTATATAAGTACATATTTACATAACATAAATAAACTTTTATTTACATACGTGCTTATATTGGAAAATATCAGGTAAAGTAAGTATGCCTACCTAGTTACTTTTACTTAAATTGGTTCCATCATTGAATAAAAGGATTCATATTTATTTTAAAGCAATTTTATTGAGAATAAATATGGATTTCTTTATATTATTCGTATATGGAATTCTTTATTTGTGAAATACATACAAAATATTTTATTTTTCGATGTTCTCATAAGCATATATTATTTAAGTGAATAAAACTTTTTTATTAATTAACCAATTGACTTAAATTTGAACTTAAAATGTAGAATCGTATGTAGTATAAGGCAAAAAAATGTTAGGTATCAAATTGTTCAATATTATAAGACGATTTATCATTAAAAATGACATAAATCTCATTTGGCTTTTCACTCTTCTCAATTTCTCCAAGAAGACGACCAACTTTGTGAATCCACATTAATTAAAATATTATAATTTAAACATTTCTCATCATTTAATTCATTGTGATCTTAAATGTAAATATTAACGTTATCTATTTAAATTAAAAATAAACGAGAAAGGGGCAAAAGTGATTATCGTCTGTTTTTCCCAGGGCATGAAACAACGGTTTGACCGAAATCCTGCCAATAAACTTTCAAAGGAAATTAAAACGTCTAAACTTCAGCTTTTTGAAGATTTTGGATATCATCCCTAAAAAATATCCATAACGGAAAAAGGAAAAAGTGTAAAAAGTTGAGCTTACTTTAATAATGGACCAATGGTCACAGAGTGACTTTTGACACCTAACATTTTTTGCCTATACTACATATGTCTATACATGTTAGGTTCAAATTTAAGTCGAGCAATTGGTTAATTAATAAAAAAGGAATTTAAATGAGAGTACAGATAACCGAGATCCCGTTATAACCGAGTTCGTTGTATCCGAGTTCCACTGTATATCAAATTGTTTCTAATATAGAAAAAAATTAATAATACATAACTTTTTGTTAATTCTTAATGTTAGACATAAAGCATTTATGGTAAATGATAATGTATGTATGTACATTGTATGTTAAATTCTTGATAATAAACGAGAATAAAATATCCTTAGATCCAATTTGGTATATATTCACAATGTTTAAGTTTTCCTAGCATGTTTTATATATTTATATTGTAGAAATATTGACTACTTAATAATTAAATTACAAAGTTAGACTTAAAGCTAAAATAAATAGATAGATTTCCCATCTCATTTTCTAATACAACTTCCCTCTTTTGAGATATTAATGAGTTTTGGCTGAAGTATGAATATATCTATCCCGAATCGGGGTTGATCTAAGAAAGCCATTAAGAAGATTCATTATGGAAATTGAACTCAGGGACATGTTGGGTAAGTTAGGTGTTGTGCCGGGTAATCGGTCCCAATTCCACATCCAGGAACTTTAGAAAAGGGATAGATTAGATTTAAACGTAGAAAGATAATAGGAAGTGAAAGAAACCCTTAAAACTCTTAAAACAATGTATAATATATATTCTATATAATTATATACAAAATATTAAGATAGGTATTCAAACATAGGTAGTTGTAGTTACTAATAATATACATATATTACATATGTATATGTAATAAAGAGGACTAGGAGTGTTATAAAATAGCCTTTGGACTCTCAAATATTGGCTCGTGGTCATTGGGTCGAGAAATAGATGGAAAAGAATCTTTGAACTTCACAGTCAATTTTTGCTTAATTGCTCGCTTTTGATTGCTTTGTAATAATGAGGGTTGGAAACAGGCGCTGGTGGAAAAATCGATAAATACACAGTATATATATATATATATATATATATATATATATATATATAATACACTACATAAACCTCCTACTGTCCGCACCTCAATTTCAATCTTCGTCTACTACTGGCCCATTAGATTCATCCAATTTCAGAAGATTGTACACCAATTGAGAAAAGATTAATGAAAGGTAGATTTAATTGTAATTTAAATTGTAAATATGAATATACTAATACTGTCCTATTATGGACCATGAATGGATAAACTAATGAATATATTAGGAAAAGTTTTAATAGCTTTCTAACTTTCTATTTAATGTGAAATGGAGTGAGAGAGATTTTCCAATCTCAATATTAATACATTTGGTTATACATTTGATTTTATATGAGAGATAAATACTTGGTTTAGGAAGAGTTAAGATGAATTGAAGCGAATTGATAGAACTTTGTCCAATATATTGGTGAACTTATTTCGACCCATTTGCATCACCGCGACTCAAACTTTCCTCTTTCATTGTGTGGTGGGCCATCCATAGCGGCTCTACAATTAATATATATTAGTTGGTCGGAATCGCTTCGACCTCACATAAAGCAATGTGAGAGAGTCCCTCAAAATAATTAAAATGATCAAAGGCCCTTTTGTACCACCACGACTCCCAATCTGAAACTCGAAAGTTATGCAACTTATAATATTCAATTTGGGAATCTCATTCAAATAAACTCATTATTCCTCAATTCCTTTAATAATCGATCATTCATCTAACAATGATTTTTCACTGTTGATTCAATATTTTTGAACGGTAAACAATTCAACATGTATAGTAAATAGTAATACAATATCGATAATATTCCTGCAACCTTATCCAGACAGACATTATGTGTAAGTATACCTATTATAGTACTTTTATAGACTTATGGCTATATAACTATTACAATATTGTAAGAATCAAACATATATACTTACAATATATAGAATGTATACTTACACATACATATATGTAAATATGTAATGTATGTACCTATGTATTTTATTCAATAGACGCATATGTATCCTATGAGCAGAGTTTAGCAGTTTCGTAACGAACGTAACCTTTTGTTTCACCAGAACTAGTTGTATGGACAGTTTGCATAAAAGCGATAAGATAACATTTTAAAATTATTCCAACCTAAAAGATAACATTGAATCCAAGATAGCCAATTCATGCATGTTGCAAAAATCATATTTAGATTTTATTATGTTACCTAATAACATTATGTATACATATAACAATATAATAATATAAGTATCAATAATATTCATAAATAATAAAAATCGTTTTTATGAAATGACATTTTTGATTTTTTTTCAATCATTTAAAAGCTGGTTAATGCATGGAAAAAGAATTTGAATGTCAGACCTTGAACGAAACGGTTTGTATGAGAAAAGAGATTGGAATTTAAAGTATGTGAAAATTGGAGTTTCCACATGAGTAAAAGTAAAGGGAATGAAAAAGTGTATTATTTGTGTGAGTATTGGGAGCCACATGGCGATGTTCATCAACAGTTTTAATGTAAGTGTAAGAGATCTTTTCTCAATTGATGTGATGAGAGATGAAGATTAAAATGCATTTGTGGTTCCTTTGAGTGGAATGATTTCAAGAGATTCTCCATAGGACAATGAAGGGTGAGGGAAAGGTAAAGGAAGGGCCTTAGGCTCCATGAGGTCTGCGGCCGAGCGTCCGCCACGCAGGATCTTAAGGGAGCCGGAGCTGCGGATGAAATATAGGGCGAGGATCGAGGAGCACTTTCCCCAGTATCTCATCTCACGTGTGGTTCTACAGTCAGGAATTGGGCATTTAACGTTAAGAGGAACCATCTCCATAACCGTCAGTTTTCTCGGCTTCAGCTACTTTACTTCAAAACTCACCTGCTTTGGCCCACTGGGACACATCAAACTTATTTATCTCCAAAGTTGGCAAGAGTCCGGCGAGTTCCGCTGTTGGAACCACTTCACGGGGACGGCTTGAAGGTGAGACTCTGCTTACTTTCCTTTATAAACCATGGACATGTGCTGCTGGTTAAATGAATAATGTATATTTGGTGGAGAGAAGATTATTGTTTATTTCCAAACTTGCGGGGTTGCCCAGTTCCCAATTACACATCTATCTCTTAAAGGTCTTTCAAGGGGACTTGAAGACACAATTGGAGCAAAGAAAGTTATTTAAACAATTTCATGATCAGGAGGAATTTCATAAGAGAAAATAAAAGGAGGAGGGAAATTGCTTAAAATGATCAGAGCCGTCACTATATAAGCACTTACACCAATATTATTTTCTAAAGTATTGACAACGTGTTGGGGCGTCTTGCACCACCGCCCAAAGGGATTTAATATTACAAGTATATTAAATTAGCAATTAAATTGTAAAATGTATATTTAATATAGGTGATAATTAGGATTAAATTTGTAAAAATTGGTTTTAAATGTATTATTTATGGTTCGTTTTTGGCTAGAATATTGATCCAGTTTTATTAAAAAGATAAAAAAATTCTAAATTTAGTGGTTGACTCAAAACTACTCAAGTAAGGCTTAAGGTTTGACATTATTGGTTTTGTTAAAAAAAATTGTCCTGGTTAAAATTTAGGAAGTTTGGAATAAAAATATCCTTGGGCCTCAAGTACCTTAGTTACGGCACTGATGATGAAACTCTCGTTCCTTCGCCTCATTGATTTCAATTTTTCCTTTCCATCTTCCTCGTCTCTCTTTTTTTACAAACAACGTCTCTGCCCACCATGTACATATATAAATAAGATGCCAAAACAAGGCACATTTGAAAACCATTGAGGAAAAAATAAAACAGGAATGAATTTCACCATTGCACAAGAAATGAAAGAACAAGTATTCGTAATGAAATTCAAGCTCTCCCGAAATTGAATCATTAGTGCATATATTATTAAGTCCTAATATTTGTATTAAAACATCCATTTTGGCAATCATTCCCAATCACAACTTTTATGAATATGTACTTAACTATACATACTATACACACACTAAATATACAGTACATATCAGTACATACAATAAATATACTATCTATATAGTAGTTAAAATATCCAATAGATTCCATATTCAAAAAATTAGGGTTTTTCGACTAATTCTGTTTCTATTTAGAATTTGATGAAGAAATGAGCCGCCAACCGCCGCAGCTTCCCTTTCTCAAATCAAGGCGTGAAAAGTTCGCAGCGTGTGGGAAAAGTCTCTCTGAGACTTGGGCTCCATTGGGAGATGAAGAAGAAGGCGCCTCCATTGTGGACCTCCCATCTCCCACGTTCGCCGACAAGGAATTTTCTCCTCTTATCACTCAACGGCGGGTTTTTATGGAAATTCACCCTTCAGTAGAGCCAGTCGGGAAAGTGAAGGTGTTGAGGAAAGATGCGGAAGTGCAATGCAATCTCTTCACGACGGTCCCAATCTACCAGGTAAATTTCAGATTGATGGTTTAAAAATCATTAGTGCCTATTGATCAAGGAACAGCTGTATTATTTAAACATTGAATGAAACCATTGGCTTTCCTGGCCTTGGAAAAACACTTTTATTGGAGATCGGGGACGAGAGATTGAATTTTGACTCAGCGGTGGTTGTCCCTGCTTATGAATATGCAGAGAGAGGAGGCGAAGTGAGGCGTTAAAAATCATTTCATTTTTCTCTCCTGCCTTCCCCGCGGGGAAATCCAACTCAGCAATGAGAATTTTACATTATTTTCTCCCATCGTGTCAATTTACAAACTTGAAAGTCAGGAACAGTTTTTAAGAAACATCTCTAATTAACTAAAAATATTTTTTTTAATAGAAGTGAGTAAAAGACTATTGTTAGAAAATAATATTTAAAATTCTTGAGAATTTCAAAACAAATGTCTTCTAATTTCTTAAAGGTACATTATTAAAATTCTGAATATAAATACCTAGTTATACTTTTAAGCACATTTGTAAATATATAATATAAATACATTGTATAAGACTTGTGCTATAAAAGTAAATCCATCTTGTAAATACATGTAAGTATGTTAGGTAAGTATACTTAGGTTGTTATATTATGTGTTCAAGTTAGGGATAGTATATATTACATATATTCAAATTGAACCGTCTATCAAAGATGAACAGTTTTGGTCTGAAATTGAAGAAATAGTCATTTCTCATATTGACGGATCCTTCCTTTGACACTTCCTAAAAATACATCATAATGGAAGTGAGTAAAATGAATTCCAGGGAGAAAAAAATACCCAGCCTTGGAGGTGAAATTTGAGAAAATTGAATTTGAATATTAGATTCTTAAAACGAGTCTCATCTTTTATATGTTCCATCCTTTCAATATCCTGAAACTTGGTATATAGAGAAATACTCCGAAAGTCCTTTCCCACGTTAAAGAATCTTTCTTGTCCTTTTCAGTTGTCCCGACACATCTTCACCCAACACATGAATCAATCATCGACCTCATGTGTAGAACCATCGCTATGTCGGTCAAAGTCCTTAGAATTTGCCACAACAATTCCATGGATCTTTGACCCGCTCTCTGAGCCCCACGCAGTCTATCGACCCCCCACCGAAGTCCCAGTTCTTGTAACAAGAAAAGAAAAGCACTGTTGCTCTCACACCCACAAACCCCACGTAGCAACGGCGGACTCGGGACGGTCAACGCTCGAGCGACAGGAAGCAGCCAAAGCCCAACGTCTCGGCTTTTCCTTGCCTATTCCACAGTTGATGTTGACCGCCGAGGGGTCGTCGGGGGTCGTCGAAGATCTTTTAGAGTGCCGTCGTGGGAAATCGTCAACTCTGCCTTCCATCGACTTTCGCCATGTGAGCAGAAATGCCGAGAAACGGAGGCGGTTCTTTGCAAGGAAACAAACCAATTCGGCTCCCGACTCTTTCGACGCAAACTACCTCCATTCGACGACACATGGAGTCATTAACACAACACGTAAGTTGATTGTCAATTTGCTCTGGTGAGGAATTCCCATTTTCCCAAGGGAGGTTCAAACGGCAATTAATGAGCTTTTGGATATTTCGCACAATGGTCTTTCAATCTGCCCCATTCTTCTCCCTATGCCACATTTGATCCTCTTAAGGGCCAGGTGTGGCACAATCCCTGTCGCACGTCTCACTAATGACCCATGCCCAATTCCCAGGCACTACAATGAATTTCAACAAGGTCTTTGAAGGGAGGAATGATGGGGGGATTTGAGGAAATTGATTCAAAGAATAGTCTTTAAACTTAACGAGAGCATAAAATGAGTTGCCAAGTCCCAACATTTGGACAAATCCGACTTCTCATGCGGAATCTCCAATTTTAAATCTCGAGAGAGGGAGAAAATAAATATAAAAAAGAATTTATCACTATATTCTGTTATAGAACTTATACATACCTTACTATACTTTGCCATTTGAATCTCGTCAGTTCTCTCATTTTCTCACAATTTTCTTCTCACGACTCTTCTTCCTCAAGTTTGCGAATTAATTAACGCCCCCTTTCATCTTTTGCCCGACTGATTTTCTCAGGTCGATTCAGAACATGCAAACTCTGCTTTAATACAACTAAACTACAAATATACTTCCCAACAAAATAATCTCATCTTTGTTCTTTCATTCTCATATTACTTTCGTTAAGATTCCTCTAATTTTCATTATATAAGAAAGATATCTCATTCCTTGGGTCTATTAATATCGTTTTTCCTTCGGAAAACCCGAAAACCTGTTGAATGCTTTTTTCATTTATAAAGACTCCTAATTTCCTTTTGACTTTCAGATTCTTCTCACATTTACTTTTAATTTCATTTCCACCTATAAAGCTTTCTTTACTCAATTTATTAATCTTCCCTCTGCTCACATGAAACGACCCAATAATGAAGACTTATTTTCACCCACGTTTTCTCGCTTTGGGCATCTTAATTATACTTACCCTTAAATACTTAATTATAAACTTTCGCCTATTAAGTTCTTAAATGATAAATAATCAATTACTGAATGAGAGATGAACAAGTTTTAATACCTAATTGGAAATCCAATTATAGATCCTAATAGAATTTATATCTATTTAGTTTAAAATATTCTGCAAATATAAACCAGAAGGTAGATGCATTAATTATATTTATCTAAATGAACCATTACGTTAATATTAGCTTATAAATACAAACTTTCTACTTATACTAATATACATTAAACTTTATGCCATTAAGGCTTTAACTATAAAACTTTTATACCTAGCGAAACTTTTGCGTACGTTCACATTACATAATGAAGCTAATTATTTTAGGCATTGTTTAATATTAATAATTAGCAATAAGTTATCTTATGAAATGGATAATAGTTGTAAAATAGTAATACTAGTATATTATACTATTATTAAACTTGCCTTTTCAGTTTAAAGAGTTATATTATGCAAGAAGTAAGAAACCAAGCTTATAGTTTAATAAATGGAATTGAAAAAAAGAAACACAAATTAAATTTATTGAGATATTCATAATTTTTTCAAAATTTGGTGCTAGGACTAAAATTGGGATATTTTTTATATAAATTTCTACTGTGTTGAAATCATCAACTCATTTTATCTCAGGTGTTAAAACTTTACGTCCATGACGTCTTAGGAAGCTTTCAGTATACAGATATAAGTAATTAAGGTACATCTAAATACTGCACAACTTTTATCAACTCTGGTAAACTTGAAATTAAATAGATATACCAAATATAGCAATATTACACAAATACAGGTACATAACATTTATATACCATATATAGCAATATTACACAAATCCAGGTACATAACATTTATATACCATATTTAGTTATGTGTTTGGTGATATTAGCTAAGTATATACAGGGACGGTACTTTTTATTTACACCACCTTTGCTGTAACATTTTCTCTTCAATAACATCTCTCTCATTT